>JABFAK010000936.1:0-18357 GCA_013266265.1 Fusarium sp. NRRL 66182 | reverse complement strand
GGCCTCGATGTCCTCGTCTGGAAGGCCTCTATGCGCCTGGTCAAAAAACTTGTCTACCCCGGATATCTTGCCAATGTAGCCCAGAGGCCAAACCCAGGCCCATAACCTGCAGAGAAACTCGTGTCTGAGAAAAGCCTTTAGAAACCTAGCCCTCTCTGAACATGTCAGGTAACTGAAGTAGACCGGCTTCATGTCGACTATCTTGTTTTGAAATGGAACGCAATGGTCACCAGTGACGAACTCTGGAAGGGCAGCATAAGCTAGTGGGGGAAAGGGATCCAAAGACTTGGAGAGATAGTCCTCGATAAACCCGATGACTCGAGAAATGAGACGGTAGAGCTGAGAGATCAAGACCGTGTCTCTTTGAGCCAGCGGGTTAGGCCAGTCTTGCGCCGTCCAATGTTGCATGAGATGTCGCGTCTCAGACAGAGAAGGGCCCTCGTCAAGCGTAGAAAAATTGTAGATAGTCAGAGCATCCTGGAGAATGCTGCCCGTAGTGTCCACAGCGAGTATGTTCTCCAGGATAGCCTTCTCAATGCTTTGACGGTTGTCAACATAGTGCCAAAGCATTGATGGGGACGCTCGAATGAGTCGCAGGATGTTGGTCTCTGACTCGACACGAATGAAAACTTTGGTTCGTACCAAATGTGGTAAACGGGAGAAGAAATCCATCGAGAAGATGCGAAGATGGGTGGCAAGATTGTGTGAATGCAGTCCGAGATGCGATGGAAGGCCACTGAGGGATGTAGTAGAATGGCCGTTCAGCGAGCTGGAAGAGCCAAGCGACTTTATAAACAACATGAAAACCTGGAATATCGAGCCAGCTGAACCTTGATAGAATGTGCGTATGCAGCAAGATCACGGCTGAACTTTGTGTGCGAGACTTGCATCTGGCATGAGAGCTCAAGGTTGGGCGTGTAAACTCTGACCAAGGACACTTCAATACAGCACAACCTTGATAAAGGGAAAACCCAGCAGGCCTAGGTCAGCATTTCTAGCTAGCTACAATCGTTCAAGAGCCCCTCGGTAGCACCCCTTGATTCAGGTGAGTATAGCTATAGTTTAGTGCAAAGTCTTTTGCTCAAGGACTGTATCAAGCAAAAGTTTGTTCACAAAAGCTCCGCGTCCTTTTAAGCTCAGCTCAGAAACACCCTATACTTCTGAGGCCCGGTTAGCTTCAAAGCCTGAATTACGAATGAGCCGGATTGCCATGGTCAATGACAAAGTAAATGGCGTGTCTGGGTCATGCCACTGTCTCATGTGGGTTCCGGAACAGACATTGAGTAGTGACAGCACAATTCATAGAAAGCCTTGGTTAGGACAAGATATATATCTTGAAAAAGGGTGAACGTATCTTTACATCATTGCCTTGTAGAGTTTTGGTATTAGCTCAAGCTGAACTAGTTGTTTGAGAAAAAGCATGTTAATCTATGTTGACTAGCTTCAGGCAATAGAGTAGCATTAGCAATAGTGACTTTGGAAGATCTTGATCACTTGCTACGGTTTTAGCATTAGCAATAGTGACTTTGGAGGATCTTGATCACTTGCTACGGTTTTTTTGCATCCGACAAGTCGATTCGTCTATGGAGGTGATGAGGTTCATCTGCACCCCTAGCTGCATAATTAATATATGTTGTCGTTTCAGAAGGATCCTGGACAGGTCGCATTGATGACCAGGATAGAAATGCCTCCAATGACAGTTTAAGAATTCGGCGGTACGCATCAGATCACACTCGGCACTTCGGCAAACATGCAATCTTCGGGTGACCATCTACTCATTCTGGTGTGGATAGTTGGCCTTGCTAAAGGTAACCATGCATACTTGGTGAACCTTGGGGGCAGCATCCAATTTCTTGTGGAATACTCGGTGGTTTCCATTGTATTTTTTCCATCCTGTCATCAACGCGAGATTCCTCACGGGATGTACATCCATGCCGCTTCGGAGCTCCTGGGGCGACGGACCGGCGTCTGAATATCTCCATGGTAAGATGCATCATGATTTTGAGTTCACACGACTTTGCCATCTCCGGCAATAGGCCAGATAGCTTGCTTGTTTGGCGATGCACTGTGGATATTCGAAAGCAAGGTCGTCTGATGAGAAAGGAGGTTCAGATCTATATAAGTGCTTTCCGCCGTCCTCGGTTCGGAATATTCTCTTCATCACATCACGATTTCCACCTTCATCCTTTGCTTCAACTGCTTGGACTACAGCCTGGTGCTTTGTGCTTGCTTTCTTTAGACAAACCTCCATCTTTTCTCGAGTCCATCTCTTCTTGTCTTGATCCGGATTCCATCATGCACCGCGCTGTACCACTCGCTGCGGCGTTGATTGCCTCAGTCCGCGCGCAGCAAGCCTGCACCTTGACGGCAGAGACTCACCCGCCCCTGACGTGGTCCAAGTGCACTTCCAGCGGCTGCACTGAAGTCTCGGGCTCCGTTGTCGTCGATGCCAACTGGCGCTGGACTCACACTGTCCAGGGCAGCACCAACTGCTACACCGGAAACACATGGGACAAGTCTGTCTGTCCTGACTCTGACAGCTGCGCTCAGGCATGCTGCGTTGACGGCGCTGACTATTCCGGGACTTATGGCGTGACGACCAGCGGTAACCAGCTCAACTTGGACTTTGTCACGCGAGGCGCCAACGTCAATGTTGGCAGCCGCCTGTATCTCATGGAGGACGACGAGACATACCAGATGTTTACCCTCCTCGGCAACGAGTTCACCTTTGACGTCGACGTCTCTCAGATTAGCTGTGGCCTCAACGGCGCGTTGTACTTTGTCTCGATGGACGAGGACGGCGGCAAAGCCAGATTCGAGGGCAACAATGCCGGCGCCAAATTCGGCACAGGCTACTGTGATGCCCAGTGTGCTCGAGATGTCAAGTTCATCAACGGCAAAGCCAACTCGGAGGGCTGGACCCCTTCGGAGACGGATCCTAACTCTGGAACTGGTAATCTCGGTGCTTGCTGTCCAGAGATGGATATCTGGGAGGCCAACGATATCAGCACGGCTCTCACTCCCCACCCATGCACGAATCTGACCCAGCATGCTTGCGAGGGTGACAAGTGTGGCGGAACATACTCGAACGAGCGCTATGCTGGCACTTGTGATCCCGATGGCTGCGACTTCAACCCATTCCGCCAGGGTAATGAGACCTTCTACGGCCCCGGCGCCAAATTCACTGTCGACACTACGAAGAAGGTCACTGTTGTTACGCAATTCATCAAGGGCACCAGCGGTGGCCTATCTGAGATTAAGCGCTTCTACGTTCAGAACGGCAAAGTCATTAGCAACCCCGAGTCCAGAGTCGTCGGCAACCCCGGTAACTCGATCAGTGAGAATTTCTGCAGTGCCCAGAAGAAGGTCTTTGGCGATCCTGATGACTTTTCTGCCAAGGGCGGCTACTCTGGTATGAGCGATGCTCTCGCTGCTCCCATGGTTCTTGTTATGAGCCTGTGGGACGATGTGAGTTTTCTACACCCTTTCCACAAGACCTCGCTCGATCCAACTAATCCCTTCTATAGCACAAGGCCAACATGCTCTGGCTCGACTCGACCTACCCTACCGACGCTACTGGTGCCGGTGCCGCTCGCGGAACCTGTGCTACGGACTCTGGTGTTCCCAAAGATGTTGAAGCTTCAGTCCCCAACTCGTCCGTGTCCTTCTCCAACATCAAGTTTGGCCCTATTGGCAGCACCTTTTAGGGCGGTGAGGGCTCCAGCAGCTATACTTTTGCTTCTAGCGCCAAGCCTATTGCCGACTCTAAGCCAGCCATCCAGCTCGTCTGGTGCGAAGTCGAGCTCTGAAGTCCCTGCTAACAAGGCCTCTTCTCGATGCGGCGGCCAAGGCTGGACCGGTGCCACCGCTTGCATCTCCGGCTTTATCTACAAGGCTCAGAGCGCTTGGTACCACCAGCGTGTTCCCTTCAACCAAGACGGATGCCGGAAACAGCTTGCCCTGCTTGAGCTTCAGTATCAGTCATCTTGTACCCATGTTTTCCCCCTATAGGCCCTTGATGGCTCTTGTATATAGTCGTGGTAGCTCATTGTGTATAAATTCTTACAATCACCTGGTTTCACTTGGCTACTCTTGATCACTTGTGGCGATGAGAGGATCAAGTGCCGTTTAGCAACCCACAGCCAGGCTCCAGCCATCATCGCTTTCTCACTGCACTGGCGAAGCAACACGAGGCTATAATGACGCGCCCAAAGTAGGATATGTAAATTGCCGTAACCCTTTACCGTGATCTTAGCTACTGTTCCCAAAGTGGCAGGATTAAGCACCCACGCCTTCACTAGCTTCAAGTTAACCCCGGACCAAGCTCCATCTCCAGGCTATTTACCCGGCAGAACGTGGAGTAACATCGAGTCATGAAGTAATCCCCAGCCTTTGCAAGCCTGATATGCGGGGAATGCTATGCTGGATAGTTTAATTCTTACGAGGAGCTGGTACTGCACCAGTTTGTCGGTGCCCTTCCCCCGCCCATCGAGTTCGCCGATGGGTTTCTCGGGTTTCGTCGTGAGGTAATTATAGGCGCTTGGGGACATGATTCGGTCAAGGAAACCCCAGAGATGGATCGGCTGAGATGTCCTGTTTACGGAATGGTCCTCCTGGTAGACCCTTGTCCTATAAGCTCACTGGGTTTAACATTGGCATACCAGAGCACAGGCGACTTTTTCGTATAGCTATATAACTACATTCAGCCGTCTTGTAAGTGCGGAGATCTTCATAGTATGCTCGATTGGGTTGTGAGCATCTCACCATGGCATTCTCTATCGCCCGCGTCCTCTCCGCCGTTCTCTGGCTCCAGACCTGCCTGGTCATTGCCGCGCCAGAGCAATATGCGTCCATGTCAAGTGATTTGAGCAAGCTCCCCAGAGTCTCCAGAGTGCGAACATTTGTTCTCACCGACATTCTCAACGAACCCGATGATTCGATGTCTCTGGTCCGATATCTGCTCTACTCCAACGAATTCGACACCCGAGGTCTTGTCGCAGTATCATCATGGTCGCTGCGGAACGGCACGCGTCCTGACGAGATCAAGAGGATTATTAGGACATATGCCAAGGTTGTCGATAAGCTCAATCAACATGTTCACCCAGACAACAGGTTCCCTGCAGCCGAGGACTTGCTGGATCTGGTTTCCTCTGGACCTAGCGTAAGACCTCATCCTCTTCACAGTATTCACTGAAGCTAATAATCTCAGACATATGGACGACTTGCTCTCAAGGAACCCGTCAGCGAAGGAGCCAAATTGCTCATAAAGCGCCTGAAAGAGTCAAAGGAGCCTCTCTACGTTGGCCTCTGGGGTGGCGCCAACACGCTCGCACAAGCTCTGCAGCACATGGACAAGACCGAAAGCAAAAAGACTGCTGCTGCGCTCCGCTCACGACTCAGGGTCTACTCCATCTCTGACCAGGACGATGCCGGCCCTTACATTCGCGTCAAGTGGCCCGATGTCTTCTTTATCGTCAACGTCCACGGCTACCGCGAATATGGGCTCGGCACCTGGACCGGAATCTCGACCGGCGATAATAACGTCGCCAACAGGACCAAGGTTTTGGACGATTGGCTGACCCCCAACATTCGCGTTGGTCCATTAGGGGCAGAATACCCCAAGATCATCTACACCATGGAGGGCGATAGCCCCAGCTTCATATGGACCATTCAGAACGGTCTTAATGTTCCCGGGAGGCCTGACTATGGTGGCTGGGGCGGTCGTTACACACGCGTCACTGAGGAGACTGATATCAACGAGTATGCGACTTCGGCGGATACCTTGACCACTGACCAAGGAGTGAGCTGGAGAAGCCACTATGCCACTATTTGGCGATGGCGTGACGCGTATCAGGATGATTTTGCGGCCCGCATGCACTGGACGCTGGCGGATGGCTTCAGAGATGCTGCTCACCCCCCAAGCGTCATCGTCAACGGCTCTGCGGGCAGCGAGCCTCTGCGATTCAAGGTTGGCCTGGAGGACTCTATCGTGTTGGATGCTGGCAAATCCTACGACACAGACAGCCCCGACGACCCATCTGGACTCGAATTTGAGTGGTATTCGTACCCCGAGTGCGCAAAGACGTCCTTGACTAGTCTCGCGCCTCAATTCTTCACCGTCGAAGCATTGGCGCCTCCTTCGGGAACGAATGGCACTTTGGCAGTAAACCAAGCGGGCTTTGGCAATGTTGCTTTAGGAACATCAGTCAAGATCTCGACAAACTTGACACACTGGGAACAGGAGCAGCCAAGTGAGGTTGGCAAGGAGTGGCATGTCATTTTGCAAGTGACCAACAATAAGGGAGCTTATCCTATCCGAAGGTATAGGCGTGTTATCCTTGAGCTTCCGGAAGCGAGTAATATGTAAAACCTTGGTAGAAGTCTCGATTCATAACGAGAAGCATTCAAGGCAAGCTTGTGGACAGGACATTATGGTCTGATCATCTTGGCATGACAACAAACATTGCATTGGCTTATGTTGATATATGGAAAGATCTGACAGCGTCGTTTGTGCTCTGCTATGCTGTCCCTCACTATTACTAAACTTGTTTCTTTTCTTAATTCTCTTGACATTCCTCGCATAACTGCCGTCGTTCTGCAACACTCTGGGCTCGCGCACTTCTACTATACAAGCCTTGGGTATTCCCGGAAGAGTTGAGCAACACCATGGGGAAGCACTTGAATAGCTCTGGGTCTGGACCATCGCATACAGGGGCCAATTTGGGCAGTCCCTTGGCATGATGCTTCGCAAGGGCCTCAAAAGGACTTCTCCTCAAGGCATCCTTCAAGTTTCCAAAGTGCCAAGGGGACAATACAGACTGCAAGAGCTTTACGACAGCTGGGTCAACTATCACATTCGCCTCGCCCCACCTCAATCGGGTGTAGATTGAGGAAGTCGGCATAGTAAAAAGATCTGCCCAGTCGTAATTTGATGCATGGGAAATTGGAGTACAAGCACAGACAGGTCCGGGTGCCCAATGCGTTCTCGCCACACGGCCATCAGTAACCCCTCAGAACAAACAGTGCTTAGGGTCATACAAGAAAGAAAACAAAGTGTTTTGACCTTGATGAGAGGAGTGTTACTCGAGCCCTTAAACTACGGGCTCCGGAACATAGGTGGGTGCGCTGGCTCGGGACCCGAGGAGAGACTATGTCTTCCCTCCTGGGCTTGAAGTGCTGGGACACAAGCCTCGCACTCACCCCGACAATTTCTCCATCTATAGGAACAGGCACCTGGTTCTCAAACATCCGTTGATCACATACATGCAACGTATCACATATCCTAACCTGCAGCTGTGAATTGGCATTGGTAACTGCATTCTCGCGGCCCAGACCACCCTCCATACCAGCATCGGGACTATATAAATGGTGAGTCTTCCTCAAGCAGGCCGCGAGTATCAATATCGACCAAGGCTGTATTCAAGATCCAACACACTAGCACTTGGCCATTTCTTTCTGATCTTCAGAATCCCCACTTCGAAAATGAAAACCTCTCTGATCTTTGTAACCATCCTTACTCTCGCCACTGAGACACTTGCTCAGTGTGTGCGTCAGGGACAGCCCTGCCGCCAAGGTGACCCGGACGCGTGTGACTGTAGGAATACTGGATTTCTTGTAGGTCACCATGATCTGGACCTTTGCATCCCTTCCTGATACTGATGTGCCCCGTTTCCAGTTGCAGTGCATACCCAGCAGAGTCGGTAAGCATCCTTGTTCCGATTCATCTCACGGCTCCGGGTGATAGTACGGCAATTACCCACCATTTTGTTTGAACTAACAGCCTTGATACAGGGGTGCACATGGGTTACCAGATTGGAAGAAACTGCGGCGGTTCTCGCCGCTGCGTGAATGGAAGTTGCCTTAGCAAGCATAAATGAGTGGTGCATGGTTGGGTAGTACTTGATGTCTATACTTGGATGCTTGGGTAGTGAGAAACATCAGTGTAGACCATAAATTGCAGTGTTGTCTTTAGCAACTGTTTGGACATGAATTCACGCCATTGACCTCGCTCTTTTGTCTGGCTGTGAGTGCTTGGACATGTAAATATCCCAAAAGCACAGCCTTTAGCACGCATTTGGTCGCATCTCGATCAAAGACGCGTCTCCGGAAGAAACTTGCCGTCCGTTGCTCGATCTATCTAGAGGGAATGCAACTTGCCCTTGCATTAACGCGGAAACGTACCCCTGGCCACAGGCCTAGCAACGCTAACCATCGCTTATACCCGAGGCTTCTGCTGTTTTTTTCCCACATGGACAAGTAACACAGATTTAGATCCTCTGCCATTGGCTTGGAGCGCAGGCCTCGTGGCTCAGCTCCGGGAAGTGGGAGAGAGTCGTCGGCCGAGCCTCGAAGGGTGCTCCGCTCACCCTCGGGAGGCTTGCGTGTCCGATCCAGCCTTGTGGCAACTGACCAATTGCATACTGATCATTTGCAAGAATGCGTCTTGAATGGCGTCGCCGATATTTGATGTACCCCAGGATATCCACGGGAGGTGGCGGTAGTTGCTGAGCCCCTGAATCTACCCTCGGCTGCGCTACTCGTTTGCGTAAAGGCACTGCCCCGAGCTTCACGTCCATGTTGACAATGTTGCATTCCTGAAACGCAATGTAGCCCGTGTTTCCTATTTTTTCAAAAGTGTCAACGACGACCGGAGTCGTGATGTGGGCAGGGAGATGGTCGCAGATCCAAGATGAACAGGTAGCAAGATGCCTATATAGATAGACCTTTGTTCTGAACATTGGGATACAATTCAAACAACAACAACAACAACAACAACAACTACTACTACTACTACTACTACTACTACTGCATCTCTCTTCCGTCCTCAGCTACCAAACATCAGGTCAGAATGCCTTCTCTCGCCAAGTTCTTCACTTCTGCTATGCTCTTAGCTAGCATGGCCACCGCTCACCCCGGCCACGACATCGCCCAGGAAGCCGCCGAACGACGCGACTTTCTCAGCACTGCAAAGCGTTCTTCCCTCGCTCACTGCGCTTCCAAGCTCAAGGCTCGTGGCGTTGCATCACGCAACATCTCACGCCGCACAGCTCAGATCGCCAAGGCTCGCGCAAAGCGTGGCTTGAAGAAGCGCGACCTCGACACAGTCCTGGGCACGTCTCACAACAAGACCGAGATGGGCTATACGCCCTGCACCAGCCCTGCTACTCTTTTCGCCGGCATCAACTCCTGTGTCTTGACTCCGGAAGTCACCCAGGGACCCTACTGTAAGGCATTCCCACCACAGCCTGCTGCATGATGGCCGTTGCTAACTACTTCTGCTCAGACGTCGCCGGCGAGTATGTCCGTGAGAACATCATCGAGGATCAGGAGGGTCTGAACATCCTCCTTGATTACCAAGTCATCGACGTCGAAACCTGCGATCCCGTCCCCAACGTCTACCTCGAGATGTGGCACTGCAACGCCACGGGTGTGTACTCGGGCATCGTCTCCAGCGGCAACGGTGACAGCTCCGACGACTCCAACATCAACAACACGTGGCTCCGTGGAATCATGAAGACCGACTCTGACGGTGTCGCTCAGTTCGAGTCCATCTTCCCCGGACACTACACCAGCCGCGCCACCCACATCCACATCATGGTTCACACAAACGCAACTCTGCTGGCCAACCACACTCTGGGCAGCGAGAACTACGCAAGCCATGTCGGACAGAGCTTCTTCGATCAGGATCTGATCACCCAGGTTGAGACTCTTGAGCCTTATGCTTCCAACACGCAGGAGCTCACCACCAATGCCGACGATGGCATCATGAGCGAGGAGACCAAGACTGACGGCGTCGACCCCGTGATGGAGTACACCCTGCTTGGAGATGACATCGCTGATGGTCTCTTTGCCTGGCTCGCTTTTGGCATCAACACCACCCAGTCCCAGTCCATCACCCCCGCCGCTTTCTTGTACAAGGAGGGAGGTGTCGCCAACGGGAACTCCGGCGGCCCCGGCGGTAACGGTGGAGGCCAGCCCCCCAGCGGAACGCCCGGCTCCGGACCTGCTCCTCCTTCCAGCACCGGAAGTGCTTAAAGCTCCGGCAGATCAGACGTATCTCCTTGACTGTCGGTCTGGCGTTTTAGCGGAGAATACTGGTTCGTCTTGTTCGAGTCGACCTCGACAGATGTAGGCGATTGTGAATATGTACGAGAGAGACATGAGACGGGAGAAATAGGCAATATTGTTTGGTTTATCTGTTGGGCTTCCTTGTAGTAGATATGTATAGACTTGGCACAGGGCGATTGGCCATTTGGCATGCTCGTGTTTCTTCATTGATAGAAAAGAATACAAAAGTCTATAGACGCTGTGCGTCTCAGCTTTGATTTCACCATTGCCTCTTTTACACCACGTGAACTTGGTTAATATGGTCTGGCAGTCCAGGCTCTGGATGAGAATGCAGCCACTCACTGGAGACTTGAGGAGTTTGCTGTGATCTGGTGGAATCCGCATTCCCCAGTCTATTGTGTGCCTATATTCTATAATCAACTCCAATGTCGGCAAGGATGGAGAGACGAGTCGATGCCCTTCCGTATCGCAGTCGCGTACTCTTTCAGGGGCAACCAAATCTGCCGACTGTAGCAAGGATATCTGCCGGCAACGAAGTGGACCTGCTGGAAGCGAGAAGAAACAGGTCTGCTGATAGCCGGAGAAGGTCTCGCCACTTTCTAGGTCGCTTCTAGTGTGTCCTGACAACAAACACAGTGGACAGCCTCGGTCTGACCGTCCAGGTCCTTGCTCTCCATTTCATGAGCGAGTCGGTTTTGCTATGAACCAAACTGGGAGTTTCTCGGCAAGAAGAGGGATGTTGTTGTTGGATCTGGCAATAGTAACCACAACATTTGCCAGGGTTTTTACGAGTATGGTTCAAGAGAAGCAACTATGCTACAGCGTGGCGGCACATATGTGATATCCGTCGACAAGGGAATTCCTCTGATACACAAGGACATGTACGGCGAGACCGGCCCTCTAATCGACGATGCCGATGTCTTCTCTTAAAGCCTACCTCTGCCTGTCTTGCTTGCTCTTTCTGTATTTGTTACCAGGCCAATCGGCCAAGTAGAGAAAGAGTCTTTAGAAGGATTGACCAAGGCAGGTTTTCTACTAGATTCTGGTCCTGATGGGGCTGGTCTTGTCCGCAAGTTCATCAGTCGTGGCGGAGGCTACTACATTGATGCGTGGTGCAGTCAGCTTATTATTGATGGAAAGGTCAAGGTCAGCCAAATCCCTAACGGGATTAAGGAGTTTGTTCAAGATGGAATCGTTCTAGCGGACGGATCAAAGCTCGAGGCAGATCTTGTTGTGCCTGCCACTAGCTACGATGGCATGAAATCCACGGCGAGGAAGCTTCTGGGTGATAAGGCTGCTGATCGGACACGTGAGACTTGGCACTTGGATGAGCAGGGAGAGATTAGATCGGTTGGTTTTCCCTCTTCAATCGGTGCGTAGTATAACTAACTAACTGGCTACAGATGTGGCGATCGAGTGGCCATCCACACTTCTGGTTTACGGGTGGGAGCTTGGCTCTTTGCAGCAGTTACTCTCGCTTACTTGCGCTACGAATAAAGGCTGTTGAGGAAGGGCTATTGAAGCAATGAGTAGCACTCATGGGTTTACGAATGCAGATGCATGAGGACGACCTTGGTGAGAGAGATTGACGTTGGAGGATGTAGCTAAAGTAGATAAACTTGATAAACTTGTAGAGTCAAACATATCGGTACCACCAGTCCAGTTCCTCTCATCTGTCTCCCAAGATAGACCCGACTTGACGATATCCGATAGCTGTGTCAACGCTGCTCTTACTCGACCTGCCAATAGGGGTTATCAATACCCTCGGAAATTGTCTGCATGAGCGACTTCCATCCATTCTGGCCACCCCACTTGTTCAGAATAGCGACAGACTCGGACTGATCAGTAGACGTCTTGATATGAAAAGTCTCAGGGTAGTCAGCGAGAAATCTCCTCTGTGGGCGAAGTTCCCGGAGGATAGTCAAAACATCATTCCAGTGGGCGACGTGACCCCAGGCCTGAAGACGCGTGCTCTTGAGCTCTGGATCGAGGATTCCTGCGACATGGAGGCGTGCAACGTCCTTCACGTCGACAAACCACGCTGTGCAGAGTCAGTTAACGATCCTAGCTTGACTGGTGGGCCAGCGTACCGGACTGGCATGGGTCTAGCATCTCCCTCTTTTCCATGAAGAGAGAATAAATCCAATTCCCAAATGACTCGACATGCCTCTTGTGAAGTGGCTCACCAAGGATAACCGCAGGGCTTATGACATTAGTCGAAAAATGAGGCTTCTTCTCCTCGACAAACTTCCACAGCTCCTGCTCAGCGGCAGTCTTGCTAGCCGCATAGACAAACAAATTACGGGACGGTTCGTAAGGAGGCGGCATCCAGGCTGCTTCAGTAGCGAAGTTGTTCCAGGTATGGCGCTCAACGCGAGTCTCGTCTTCGGGGGTAGGCATGACCGCCGCGACCATAGAACTGGTATACACGAATTTCTTGACAGAATTCTCTTTGGAAGCAGTCTCAAGAAGAGATGTCACACCAGCTACAGTCTGCGGAATGACGTTGTTTGGGTTCGGGTCAAAGTCGAGTACACTCGCGATGTGCGCGATGGCCGAGACGTCCTTGGCTGCTTCGTCGAAGGCGCCGTCGACGGATATATCAGGAACAGTGGCTAGCTCGAAGGAACCGCTGTCGGTGTATGACTTGAAGTGGTCGTCAATAACCCATTGTGCTTTGGCCTGGTCACGAGTTGTGCCTCGGACTTTGTACCCGCGCTCGAGAAGTTGTTTGATGACATGGCTGGCAACAAACCCCGTGGCTCCGGTCACGAGAATCCATGAGCCGATGGGGATATCAGATATAGGTGAAGACATGATGCTAATGGGGGGTGGTACTGAAACGTTGTCAAGTTGTTACTTTGAAACCTCAAAGAAACAAAGGTATGGGTATGGGCTTTATATAGCTCGCAGTCGGCCCAATCCATCACCATCCGCCACGGCGCGGACTTTGAGCTTACAAACGTTCTGCTAAACATACTCGACTCACCGCGGAACTGGAGGTATGAGAGAGTGAAGAAGAAAGACCCTTGGCCGATATGACATGGCAAACCTCTATTGCCTAAACAGGAAGTTTAAACTCTTGGCAAAAACGCCTTGTCCCAAGGGGCGGTTTGCGTCGATTCCTGTGCTTCTAATTCCCTAGTACACCACGGCGTATAGTAGACTCCGAATGTTTTCAACTCGACAAGTCTATGGTACATCTGCTTCAACAACCTCGTAGCCTCGAGAGACTGCGAGCCTCCAGAGGCGTCAGTCATTGCAAGTATACCTTTGAGATGCTGTCGAGCTACATGAGCATCGCCAAAGTCGACCTACAGCCAGCATCACTAGACGTTCAATGTTGAGCACTTCGATGTCTGCGTACCTCATCAAGAGCTAAAGCCACAGCTTTAGCAATAGTCAGAGCACTGACTGTCGGCGATATATCTCCAACAGCTCGCCGCAGCGACACGAGCCCTATCTGTTTGTACTGGAGCGCCATGTGCGTCAGGGCTGGATCGTGGGGGTTGCGTTGGAGGATATCCCGGCATGCACGAAGAAGAATACCAGAGCAGAGAAGATCCCTGTCCGTGATGGCTAGGCCAACCCAGTCTTGCAATACGTGGCCCCTGTGGCCAGGAACTTGCTTGAATACGAGGCATCGTCCGATGGTGTGAGGGACGACTACGTGAACATCTAACGTCGTTTAGCGTACTGAGAGAGGATTGCAGGGAACATGGGCATACAGTGGTGAAGAAGCGAGTATTCTTGTGACGACATTGATTTCGCCACTGATGAAAACGGATCCGTGCTATAATCAAGTATTCTGTTCAAGGACTCGTTCTTGTACTGCTCCTTGTGCCGATATTCTTGCATCCTCAGCCGCCGTTCCTTGGCATGTCTCTGCTTAATGACATGGGAATGGGCCAAGCTCCGCGTCCTAGCAGGAGTCGATACCGAGGGATCGGATACTGTAATGAATTGAAAATTCCGCGGCATTTTTGACGACTTGAGGAAGTGAGTAGGTCTCAGTGGCGTTGTTCGTCCAAAGGTCCGATGAAGACGACAAGAGAGCGTCTTTAGCCTGACTCAGCGCGTCTTTAGCCTGTGGAGTCTGTGGAGTCAGTGGGTTACAATGCCAAGACGTAGAACTTCCTATTTTGAGATAGGGCCCCTTTTGTGCGGTGCCTGAGTCTATCCTCCTCATCTTGGTGCTGCTGCCGGGTCCAACACCTACATACACGTACAGCAATGCAATTGTATCAAGTATTTGTAAGCAAAGCTTTCCCTTAAGTAATGATTCTTCTACTCTGTGTTTGGCATTATCTCATCTCATTCATGCCAGCGAGGCCTCAACTTCACTCCATGGCGCTCACCGGTTCATGATCTGAACCCAGCCCTTATACCTGCTAATAGCAAAGTTCTCGCAGCCCTTTCGATCCATGATCTCCATCAAGGCATTCCACCAGATCTCAGAGGCCAGAAAGCCTCTCTCGGCGACATTCTGGAACCCCTTGATGCCATCCACCTCAGCCAAGAACCACTGAGAATATTTCGAAACAGGCTTCTCAGGGTCCATCCTGTTGATGTCGATGTGCTCGAGGAACAAGCGGCCGTTTTAAGTCGCCAAAGCAAGCCTCTGAGCTTCATCAAGGATGGCAAAGACTTCGCCTGGTCGTGAATCAACCCCGGAAGCCAGATAAGTAGAAGAGGAGGAAGTGTGTCTACCCTGCTTCGACGGGCTTCCGCTTTTCTTGATTGGATGTAGCCACTCTTCCATCACCGCACGTCCGGAGTCCCCGATGCTTGTAGTGGGAGTAGCTACTCCATCGCCAGAGGAGGAGGTCGATGTCGTTGACCTGGCATCGGAGCTGTTGCTGTAGGAGATCATCTTTGCTGATTGTATCTCTACAAAAAGGTAATTTTTCAGTTTGGGAACTCTTGTGCGATATGACAAGATAAGCCTGGAAGGGTACTGATTTTTGTTATTGATGAGAAATTCACTTCTCAGGCAGAACAGGTGAACCTCGGAGTCAGTCAGACGGGGTAGTACGGCAGGGTCGGATGGGATGCGTGAGACTGGGGGAAGTAAGGAAACGGGGAATCTTGATGCTTTTATCTTGATCGCGAGAGAAATTACTTCTCAAGCAAAAGTTCTTATCTTGAACAAGATGTGTCAAACTTGAAGTAACAGACTTTTTGCCTGCATATCTGCGGTTATGGTGTGAGAAGCCCTCACATGCAACTGTCTACATGAATGCCACCAACAAACAGGACGTAGACTGATCATCTGGTGCGTTCTCGACATTGGCTTTGCTGAACATGGTTGATATTGAAACTTGTCCCTCTCCCGTCCGAGTTCTTTGCTATTCAGCGTTTCGTGATAACTTACGTGGTAGGTACTGGGAGGAATGGGCTGAAGAACAGATTGCATTGCGAGGTAGCTACAAGAAGATTCTCGAACGAGGCACATTTGGAGGTGACAAAAAGTTAAAGAAGTGAAACTTTGGCCTTGGCAAACTCACAGTCTCCTTCGACAAAGCTGGAGTCCTCTTCATGAGCGGCTTTACTTTAGAGTTACGCGCCGAACGAAGGGAGAGTTTTTTACTAAACTCTGACAACGATGCAAGATGAGACGACAGAGAATGAATCAAATAATGCTTCTCCTTGAGTATCTTGCAGTAAAAATAATACCAGACTGGTGTAATGGAAAACATAGCGTGGAGGCCACATCTCTCACAATGAGGGATGCCTGTCTAGGGGGACGCAGCTCCCGGTTCAAATCCGGGGTCCGGGAAACCTGATTTATTCGATATTTTGTCTTGTTTATGTGGTAGATTTTTCATGTTTCCTTTCTTATTTCTCTTTTGATAAAGACTTCTCACTTGCTTGCCGCGTCTGCTTTTGAATCAACCTAAACTGGGAGACACGACGAGCAAGGGAGTCTTTTTTACCTGCTTATCCCAGCCAGTGATAAAGGACAAAATCCACAGATCGTACTACCACCTCACAAAAGAATACATTATGTGAATATTCCTACACCAAGTCTTGGTGTCAAAGACGTCAAGGTGTGATGAGCACGACCTTTCCAAGCACATATGATATTTCTAATACCAAGAACTGATCCACAATCCCTGGCTATTCTATTTCAGGTATACATACAAGCAGACAAGGGAAAACGTCAGCTCACTCGGGAATCGACGTTGCATTGTAATTTATTCATTGCGGAACGTGAAACGCGGAGAAATTACCAGAAACCAACAGCCAATTCGTGGATATAAGACGTCAGGCGCCAGGAGGCTTGGCTACATCAATAGAGGCCATATTATACTCCTCCCAAAGAGCTTGGCAAGTAGTAATCGGTCAAGTACGAAAATAGGTCTCTGGAATCAACAAGACTTTCTCATGTCCTAGTCCTAGAGCCAGATATCGTACCGTTCGTTGTTTTATATATATCTTCTCAGCTTTCTAGTCGCAACAACAAGGCCATGCCAGCCTAGACGGCATGAAACAGGACGTCACAAGGAGCAAATAAATCCGACAAAAGACTCCCATCTACTCTAGACATGGATATCAGACGATGTTTCAGGAACGGAGGTAGCCTGTCCGTTTCTGTTTCACCAACACCAGCATCGCCAGCTCGTCAATTGGTGGAAACACACGTTTCTCAACCCCTCAGTTTCATGACGACCAGGGGTTACAATTCGGGAAAATAACCTTCTTTCCGTTAAGCTTGTCTGGCCATGATCTGCACCTTGTCCTTTTGCCTGTATAAAACCTCCTTTTAGCCGTGTCTTCCCTCTTGTTTTGTTGTTTCTCGTCGTCGATCGCTGGTCCGTCTCTCGTTTTCTTTGCTGTCTATTCATTCTTTGCTTCTCACTCGTTTCTTCACTTCATACACTCGTTCCGTCTGGTTACGGGACAAGCTCGTCACCATGTTTTCATCTCTCATCTTTGTAACATCTCTCGTGGCCAGCGTCTTCGCTGCTGCACGCACCTCTCCTCCCAGCGGTGCTATCGTCGTCGGCAAGGACGGCGACTTCACCTCCATCCAGGAGGCCGTCAACTCCATCTCCTCTCCTGACGCCGTCATCTTCATCCAGCCCGGAACCTATGAGGAACAGGTCCTCATTGAGGCATCCGTCGGAGCATTGACCATCTACGGATACACAGAGGATGACCAGGACTACGCCAAGAACCAGGTCATTCTCACACACAACCTCGGCGCGGATGAAGCTGGCAACAACGACAAGTCAGGTACCCTTCGCGCCAAGAACGATGGTCTCAAGCTGTACAACGTCAACGTCGTCAACTCACGCGGGAAGGGTGTCCAGGCCATCGCCCTGAGCGCTTACGGCAACCAGCAGGGTTACTACGGATGTCAATTCTCCGGCTACCAGGACACTGTCCTCACCAGCCAAGGCCGCCACTACTTCCACGGCAGCTACATCGAGGGCGCAACAGACTTCATCTTCGGCCAAGAGGGCATCGCATGGTTCGAGAGCTGCACCATCGGCATCACTGGAAAGGGCTACATCACCGCCAGCGGCCGTGATAGTGAAGATAGTCCCTCTTGGTACGTCATCAACAAGTCCACTGTTGAAGCCGTCAACGCCAAAGCCGGTGAAACACATCTCGGCCGGCCCTGGCGCGACTACGCTCGTGTTGTCTTCCAGAACAGCGAACTCGGCTCTGTTGTGAACGCAGTTGGCTGGACAGAGTGGGACACCAACAACGGCGAGCACGTTTACTATGGAGAGTTTGGAAACACGGGCGATGGCGCTGCTACTGATGAGCGAGCCAGCTTCTCCCGGGTGCTTGATGCCGCTGTCTCTATTGAGGAAGTCTTTACATCGACTGAGTGGATTGACTCGGAGTTTGTCAACAACGTCGCCACTGCACCCGAGACTGCACCTGAGGAGCCTGTTGATAACAGCCCACCTATTGTGCCAGCCACCACTCTCCAGACTCTCGTCCGCGAGACCCCAGCTGCTGAGACTCCTGCGGTCGAGGCTCCTCTGGAGGCTGTCGCTTCTACTTCCGCTGCCGCCCCTGCTACTGGTTCCGCAGTCGCCGGAGACGACTGCAGCGGTGTAGCCGACGGGTTTGCCTCTCTCAACGGCGGCACCACCGGTGGAAGCGGCGGTGAAGTCGTCATCGTAAGCACCCAGGCAGACCTTGAGAAGTATGCCGAGGCAGATGGCAAGCATGTCATCAAAGTCAAGGGCAAGATCACCATTACTCCCAAGGGCAAGGAGGTCACCGTGACTTCGGACAAGACCATCGTCGGCATCGGCGCCGATGCCG
>JABFAK010000934.1:0-15036 GCA_013266265.1 Fusarium sp. NRRL 66182 | reverse complement strand
CCCCAAATCGCGCCCCAGAGCATTCGACGTTCGTTTTCTCAATCGACAGCTACAAAGATCGCGACGACGATTCAGCAAACGTGTTTGAATATCGCCGCGTCGCTTAATCTCAGACGTGCCTCTCATGGCGGCCGCTTGAGCGACCCCGAACGAAACCCTTCGACTTGCGAATTCTGTCGCTCGCGGCTGGCCGCTTTGTTGCGTGTTGCCTCACTGGATAGAATACTGGCCAGCCGCAATCATGGACGTCGCCGACTGTGTCACGCCGACCGTCACGGCGCTCCCTTCGCTATGTACGACCACTCTCTTACCCGACAGCGGCGTCATGACACTGGGACTCGATGGCGTCCCTAGGCTGCTGACAGAGCCTGCGATATACCAAATACCATGCCCGACGCCCGAAATCTTTCCTCGAGTCGTAACCATAGCCGCTTCGGGTGACGAGAGCAGCCTCACTCAGCACGATGCATCCGACAGCAGCCCCGGGGTTTCCAACTTCCGCGATCCTTTCTACGCCTCCATATTTCCGATTTGCTACGCTCTCGCCGCGACCACCGTTACGGCGTACATGCTTGTCATCATGCTCTTTGTCACTCCACGATCTTTTCTCGACGGAGGAGTTGTTTACCTCGGTCGACGGTCCGCCTTTACTCACAGTTCGTCTAGTAGCGTCACGATCGGTGGCCGACCATGGCTACAAAAAGTTGCCGCCTTGACCGTGGCCATCTCGCTCACGATTGCCTCGGCCGACACGTTTCAGGCGGCCAAGGTCCAGTACATGTGGGGTATACAGAACGCGAACCAGCTACAGGACGAAGTCATGAATAGCGTGGAACTCAAGGTTATACGGCTCGTCTCGGATACGTTTTTATGGCTGGCCCAGGCCCAGACCCTGATCCGCCTCTTTCCTCGACATCGAGAAAAGATCATCATCAAATGGGTTGCTTTTGCGCTCATCACCCTCGATGTCATTTTCAGCGCCATTACCAGTTTTAAATACTCGGAAAACGGCATCAACACTACCGTGCGACCTCAAAACTTTGTCCACCCCGTTCCCGCCCTTAGCTACCTCTTCCAGCTGTCCCTGGGACTTCTTTACGCCGCTTGGGTTGTCTACTTTGCGCTCATGAAGAAGCGCTACGCTTTCTACCATCCTTTTATGAAGAACATCAGCTTTGTCGCCATCATCTCGATTATTTCGATATTGATCCCCGTTGTATTTTTCATCCTCGACATTTCCCAGCCCGACTTCACCGGATGGGGAGAGTACGTGAGATGGGTCGGGGCTGCAGCTGCCAGTGTTGTGGTATGGGAATGGGTGGAAAGGATAGAGGCACTGGAACGAGAGGAGAAGAAGGATGGTATTCTCGGCCGAGAAGTGTTTGATGGGGACGATACACTCGAGATTAACGCTTCCGAATTTCCTTGGCTCCGGAACCGCAAGAGTAGAAAAGGAGCAAGTTCAGGAAGCAGCGGCGATGGAGACCGCCAGCAAATGTCTTCAACAGCCGCCAACGGCTGGCCAACTGTTTCCGCTATCACCAACCGATACCTCGGGGAGGGCAACGATGGCCCTGGCGAGCCTCCTGGGCAGCCTACGCAAAGAGGTACAGGAAGCCTCCTACGGCCTGCAATCTGGCCAGCGCGACCAGCCCCCGCCGTTACACCCATCAGCCGGACAGACACCGCCAGCGCGGCCAGTACAGTATATGCTATCAGATACCAGGCCCCTTCGGAGACTACTTCGCGAACTCCGGACCCTCTGCCACAACAGAGCACGGTGGATCTGAGTCAATCAAGCAGCTCCCCCCCGAGTCAACAAGCAAACGACGAGTCCAGCTCCTCTAACCAGGCACCAGCCTCGGTAAGGAACGGGGTGCTTGTTTCGCCAGCATCGCAACGATTTGTAGACTTGGAGGCCAACACACCAACTTCTCCAGAACAGGGTGGCTGGCGAGGTCTTACTTTTGCCAGTCCATTATTCCGTCGCCCAAGCGAGGATGCATCAGGGGATACAGTCCACAGCTCAGAGAATAGCACCGAGCAGGAAGCAAGAGCGAGCCATTCCAGCCGATGGGATCTAAAGGCCCGTCTGGAGGATTTCGCAGCCAACCAGGCAGAGAAACTACGAGACCGCATGCGCTCGGCACCAAACACCGAGAGCCTTCCTGTGACGGTGATTCCAGCCCCTCCACGAAGAGGAGCGGCACTGCAGCAGGTTCTTGAGGAGGAAGAGCTCAACACGATGGGGCAGCAATCATCAGCCCGGGAACGCCTTGTGAATCAAGACAGCAGCACCAACAGCCACGGCAGCTCATCGAGGGATGCATCAGGGGAAGTCGCACAGCCAGACAGGAGTCGAAGCACGTTGATCAGCCAACTGGGTGAGACGCCAATTCCACCCAACAACCCACCACTATGGCGAGGCGTGCGGCCGAGAATGACTTATGACGATGAACTCTACGATGACTCTGACGATGGTTCACTCTCGGAGAGGTCATCGCTGGATCATCAAAGGCAAGACTCGGACTCGTCGGGGCTTCCACGGGCGACGTGATGTCTCGTGTGTGTGTGTGTGTGTTATTATTACTGCTGCATCTAGCGAGGCGTTGGTTGGATGGGATTGCTTTTTTTCTCTTTCTTTTTTGGGCAGGCTGGTATGTCTACAAACTTTGGAAGATTTGCACGAGTGATACCCCAGGAAGACGGTATAGTCATTCCTTATATGTACATCTATCTGGGACGGAGTCTGCGACTATGGCCTTTTGCTCAGGGCATATGCATATAGGGCTCAAAAGCTAGGGAATATGGCGCTTTGAATGAATACAGAGCGTGGATGCTCGATCTGTGAGGCGTGTGCATGTATGTTTGAGCCGGGATGGTCTGGCTGGCTACATACATGGTAGTATAGAGATGAAGCAATGTCATTGTACTCTGTGTTCATTTGTGGTTTTATATGTGATTGACACCTCTTGGATGGAACTGGTATGGAGAAGTCCCATGTACGAGTGAGAAGCTTCAAGTATAAGTACTTGTATATGTGCATATCATATGCAGACACCAAACGATTGGGGGTTACATTGCTGCTGACTATTCCCATCGGCATGACGTATTGGCGCATGTCAGATGTCAGCTTGTATTGGACGTGAGAATAAGAATGAGCCAGGTTAAAGCGAAAACTCGGGAGGCTCGGGAGAGGCATAGATCACTTGACAGGCAGACCAGTGTTTAAAGTTTTTGAGGTCATGATTGTATTGTAGGTCTGTGTTGTTGATAGGGGGCTAGGAAAGGGGGTGGAGGAGATCAATTGCAAACTTGATACTATGTATGCTCTTAAAAAGGGGGATTACATTAATTAAACTTGATATTTTTATTATTGTATTTTTTTTAAGGGGAATACTACTAATGCACCCCACAATTTGACGATGCAAGTCCCGTTGGTTGTATCAGCTACCCACGGTACCAAGGTAGTCAACTATACACTGTTACTTGTATGTACAAACAGAGAATGAATCAGTAGGCCCGGTCTCCGCGGGAGACCGTGACCCCTAAGCCACAGGTAGAACAAGCGCTGTAAAAGTGGTATGTGGTTTTGGGCGGGTCAATCTCAACCTCAATTTTGGAACCCGCGGGAGTCCTTCGAGTCCCACTTTTAAGAAGTAGATGGATGTATCGATATCGTCGCTCTATAATCATGACTTGTTTCGGCCCTCGAAGGAACAAAAGAACCCCAAGATACAACAGATGAGATAAGGTACTTTTTCGTCTACACTTGCTGCTGTTGTGAGAAGCCCAAAGCACGTACTATATTTGAGCAAGTACAAGTACACCCTCTCACTGCACAACTGGACTTTGCAGATCGAATAGCCAATCGCTAGCCCTCCACCCGTTCTCGGCTTACCCACCTAAAATCTCCCCTCCACTACCTATGTACCTAGGTACCTGGGTAACTGGCATCTCACCTCTCGTCCTCTACTAATTCAAAGTTGCAACTGCCACGCGACGATCCCGCACAATCCGACTCTTTACTTTGCTTTACTCTCTTCTTCTTCTACTTCTACTTCTTTATCTCTTCTCTTCACGTCTTCAAGATTGAGTAGTTGATTGTAGAATCACACTCCTTCTCTCCCCATCGCGACTGTTGCATCATACATTCTCAATCAACCCTCCTCGACTACGTGCGATCCTCCAAAAAGGGGCGCAACAGAAACGTTTTGGCATCTTCAACCTTTTTGATTGGCAACCTTCAAGAGCGACACGACAAAAAAAAGGGGACACATCAACCAAATAGTACCCCCGCAGCCATGTCGGGCTCAGAACCCTTCCCATTGCTCAACACAGCAAACGATCAGTTGCATCAACGCCGTCCAGCAGAGCACGCAAACTCCAACGTCACAGCCGCTCAAGACGCCATCAATAACGCGCGAAGGCGCCGCAAGAGCAGTGCCCTTGGCGGTGAGATCCGGGGGGATACGGGTGCTCCAGCATTGGCTTCTAGTCGTGCCAGTCTCGAGGCCACCGACAATCATACCAATGCCCATGTACGATCAAGCAAGACCTTCCATGGTGCATATACTAACATCTTTGATAGTCTGACGGTCGCAAGCGCCTTTCGAAACGACGACGTGCTCGTGGACTTCTCGCTCGAGCTCGACAAACCATGATCAAGCACACCTTCGTCCTCCCTGCCATCATCCTCGTCTTCTTCCTGATCGGATATGCCATTAACCCTACCGAGTCCAACCCTATCCACCACTTCCTCTTCCTCTCCTACAAGCTGCCTCAGCATGACCCCAACGAACCTGCGCACTACGGAAAAGGTCGCTGGGATATCGCCTTTGTTGGCTTCTACACCGTCGTCTTGTCCTTCACCCGCGAATTCATCATGCAGGAGCTTCTGTCCCCCTTGGCTCGCCATTACAACCTGACCCGCGGCAAGAAGGCTCGTTTCATGGAGCAGGTGTACACTGCCATCTACTTTGGTGTTCTGGGCCCTGTCGGTCTCTGGGTCATGAGCCACACTCCTGTCTGGTATTTCAACACCCGCGGCATGTACGAGGGCTTCCCCCATCGAACTCACCTGGGTCCTGTCAAGTTCTACTACCTCTTCGAAGCCGCATACTGGGCTCAGCAGGCCATTGTTCTTCTTCTGGGTATGGAGAAGCCTCGCAAGGACTTCAAGGAGCTCGTTGGCCACCACATTGTTACCCTCGGACTCATTGGTCTGAGCTACCGCTTCCATTTCACATACATGGGTCTGGCCGTTTACGTCACTCACGACATCAGTGACTTCTTCCTGGCCACATCCAAGACCCTCAACTACATTGATTCTCCCCTTGTAGGCCCTTATTTTGGAGTCTTCATGGTTGCTTGGATCTACCTCCGTCACTATCTCAACCTCAAGATCATTTGGTCCCTTTTCACTGAATTCGTTACAGTCGGTCCATTTGAGCTGAACTGGGAGACCCAGCAGTACAAGTGTCGTATCAGCCAGGTTATCACTGCTTCTCTGCTATCGTCTCTCCAGGCCTTGAATCTGTTCTGGCTCTTCTGCATTGCTCGAATTGCTTGGCGATTTGTTAGCCAGAATGACCTCCAGGACGACCGATCCGAGGATGAGGACGATGGTGAGGTTGAGGGTGAGGAAGAGGAACGGCCCGCTACTCTTGTCAAGGCCAACGGCCAAGCCAATGGATTTGCAAACGGACATGTCAATGGCCGCGCCAACGGCAAGATTTCCGAGAAGGGTGCGCAGAACTAGAACGATGCGCTTGAGCTGGTATCTGGAACTGTTGGGGGAACACTCCTGGAAGAGAGAACTTCGACCTACTTGATCGCCAGGAGGATGTCGGAAAAACAAGCATCGGGTTGACGAGACGAATTAATGGATCAGCATCATCTTATGACCACAGTGCAGGGAGGCTCGGCGGAAACGAGGCGTAATAGTTGCATTTCCTCCCTCTGAGAGCATGGAGGGAGTAGGTTGGGACCGGTAATGGCGTTCAACTAGGAGTGGTTGGACCTCACAGTCGCTTTTGTATCCAACATGCTGGCGTTCCGAGGGTATCCGGAGTATCCGGACTAATCAATCTGTTTCTAATGCGGTTGGCAAGCTGTCAAGTCAGACGGTAAACATATTGTTGGCTTGTTTCAGTCATATTTGCGATATGCCAACAAAGGGAAATCGAGGCCACAATGTCTGTGTAGAGGAGGAGACGTGTTCTGACAGCAAGACACGTCGAAATGGAAAACCTGTCTGTCCTCTTACTATAAGAGTGTTACACTCCCGCCGGCCTCAGATCGCCCGCATCGTACACCACCTCCCTCAGATCAGGGTATTTACACCTACATCTTCTTGTACAATCACACTTTGGTACTATCTATACGAACACACTTGATACTACTGCCACCTTGACGCTCGATATACCCCCATCTCCACAACCATGGTGCTATTCGCACTCCCAATCTGCCCTTGTCCGTGAACAGCTGGCGTTGAATACATTACCACGCGTCAACGGCTTGTTCAAGACCCAAGACCCGTTTCACCAATTGCCTTTTTTATGTTTCTATTTCCAGAATATAACGTGGCCTCACCCATTCCATGTGGAGATGATGGCGACCCAGCATTCGCCTCTCTGGATACTACCAGCGTAGGCCGATACTAGTATCTCGGTCCGGCGAATAAAACATGTATGTTGCATCAAGAGACATGTCGATAAACAATACGCACCTGTCATTCGCTCGACCCTCGTGTCGTGGGTAGCTGCTATGTACGTACATATGTCGGTATGTATATGTAGCAGTCAATCCACTTTGCTGGTTAAAGGGTCTATGCATTCTAGGTTGTTGTCTATGTATGTGCATGCCCTGATGAAACAAGTCAAGAGTAACCTCGTCTATCCATGTCTAATATCTTCTTGTTGCAGCAGACATTCTTTACAGTCACTCTCCGTAATAAACGGAGGATAACCGCCGGGAGCTGATTGACAAACCAGATGAGGCATCCCATCGCCCATGCCCATTCCCTGTACCCATGCTCAATGTCCTGATTGCGTCAAAACAAATTCCCCTTCCCTTTTCCTTTTCAGGGGTCGGAGCCGACTGCGGTGAGGCGCTGGGGTTCCTGCCCCTCCGTGGATCCCGGCATCCGGGGTGGCGGGTCCGGGTGTGGTGGAGCAATCGTCTACCGAGCACAGCCTCAATCAGCAAACAACAAATTAGGAGACGATGAATAAGTAGGTACCTATGAATGTACGTACTCGGTACATACAAAATGACATGTGCTATTGAGCTATCCTATTCCGCTTGTCTTGTTAGGTTACACACGCTCAGCATGTACAGTCAGTATTGACACGTGTAAATAACAAAGCGAGTCGTCTAGACTTGAAAGACCAGAAACCAGAAAGACATTGCTTGCTTGCTTGCTCGCCTGCTATGCTATATTATGCTATGCTATGCCAGTCCATGCATTGATCCATCTCGGCATATGACTCGGCGCCTTGTCTTCTGGAGTTCGCCCCGGTTTTGACCATCAACAGTGGAAAAGAAAGAGCCCATTTGATTTTCTCTTTGCCCCATAATCACCATTTGCCTGCCTTCCCAGCCATGTTGAACCATTTCCTCCCGCATGAGCGGTCTGTTTGTCTAAGAGGCCTAGAAGCCTCCTTTATCGAGACGTAACATCTTCCAACCATCCCTTTGCGCCCTCTTATCAAAAAGGTGTACGGCTTTGCAAGCCGTGTCGAGCGCGTCGAACGAAACAACCAGAAAACAAAAGGAAATGCCAATCAATCCCTATATATCCCTTGTGATTCGGCTAAAGCCATAGTCCATTCCGAGCCCGAAAGCAAATCATGATATCCGTAAACGCCCACCCGTGATTCCCGCCGTGACAATTACTGTGCCATGTATAGCACAAAACAATCAGTAACAACGTTCGATTGCATTAAACCCCCTGCGTTGCTCTGTTGGTGAAGTTAAGGATATCCACTCAAATGCCCTTTTGGAGGCTATTGCGAGAGTATTAGTCGGATTCTGATGATCCGTTCATTAAACACTAGAAACAAAACTCCTCAACACCGATCCGATGCAGTCTTAAATGCCAAACCATTGGGTAAAACTTCGTAGACAAGAATCGTGTCCGTCCGTAGACCGAGTAGAGAGGATGATAGTGATAGAGATTCGGTGAAAATTAGGGTGGTGTCAGCCTTCACGATTCTGTTGGACGACTGTTGCTGCCGTGCCCCTCAACAGAAAAGTCCAGCAGACGGTGTGGCAATGGCGGAGCTGCACGAGTAGAATTGTTGCTTCACTTTCGCTCGCGCTCTCGAGAGTGCTCCACGCTGTGGCTTGATTCGGCATCTGAGGACGAAGACGACGAAGTGTTGGTGTCCTCCCCATGGCCTTGGGATCCAGTGCCCGACAGGCTGCCAGGTGATCCAAGACCACTGTAGCTGTCCATGGCACCATCTGAATTCCTTTTCGGGCCCATCTTGGCCTTACGGAGAGCCCTTGCGGCTTTCATTTGCGCTTCACGAGCCACGGTCAATGCACGCTCAGCTCGGATTTGCTTCTCCCACATTGAAGCATATCGTCCCTTAGCTGCCAGGAGTTCTTCATGGGAGCCCTGCTCTGCGATAGCTCCCGAATTCAAGACGATGATCTGGTCAGCATGCGTAATGGTTGACAGTCGGTGGCTGTAAATAAGTCAGCAAGATAGGCACCGAGTATAATTAGTAGTAGTAAGACATACGCAATAATGAGCAAGGTACGACCTTGCCCAATGTTCCACACATTATCTTGAATCTCTTGTTCAGTATGAGAGTCTAGAGCCGACGTGGCCTCGTCTAGCATGATGATTCGAGGGTTCTTGAGAATCGTTCGCGCAATGGCGACACGTTGCTTCTCGCCACCGCTCAGTCGGAGGCCTCGCTCACCGACCTGTGTGTTGTATTGGTCGGGGAAAGAGAGGATGCGCTCATGAATGCTAGCAACCTTGCAGGCCTCATAAACTTCTTCATCAGTAGCTGAAGGTCTGGCGTATTTCAGGTTGTACATCAAGGTCTCGTTGAAAAGAGTTGTATCCTGGGGGACGACGCCGATATTCTCCCTAACCGAGTTAATGGTCAAATCCTTGACATTTCGGCCGTCGAGTTCAATAGATCCTTCGTCGCAGTCGTAGTAACGGAACATGTGGCGAAACAAGGTCGACTTGCCACCACCTGACTCGCCCACAAAAGCTGTTGTAGTGCCTGGGAGGCATTCGAAAGTGATGTTGCGTAGCGCCGGCTTTCTTCGGTCGTACGAGAAGCTAACATTGTTCCATCGCACATGACCCTGGAAGTCTTTACCAAGTGGTACGGCATGAGGAGTGTCCACCACTGTCGGTTGGATTTTGAAAAGCTCCAGTAACCTCTCGCCCGAGATCATCGATTGCTGTACCGTCCGGTAGAAAGTACCAAAGAAGTTAAGGGGGCCCTGGAGCTGTGTCAAGTATGAAACAACCATGAACCAATCGCCAGTGGTGCGAAGGCCCATGGCGACCTGCCAGCCGCAGACCAGTGCTGCAATGATCCTACCAAGGTTGAAGACCACGGTTTGGCAAATATTCATCTTCATCATACCCATTTGCACCTTTGCCTCGGCTCGCTGGAAAACGCTGACTCTGTCCTGATAGCGTTTAGACTCAAAATCTTCCGCGTTGAAGTATTTGACTGTTTCGTAACTAGAGATCGAGTCGTTCTTTACTGCTTCTTCTTCGCGGTCGGCATTTGTCATCTCCCGGCGTTGGTCTGCTCGAGTTGAGGCCATCTTGATAGTCATGTAGAGATACCAGCAGGTATCTACAAGGTTGATCTCCGCATACAGGGGCCCAAAGGAATAGTAGAAAACCGAGATGGCGAGGAAAAGGTCGAAGAGCATTGGGAAGACCTGAAAGGTCACTTGTTCAAGGAATTGGTTAATCGATGATCCCTTGTTGAGTGCTGACAGAACCTCTCCAGTGCGTTTGGAGAGATGGAAATCGAGACTGAGAGAGTGAACATGGTTAAAGGCCGCTGTCGTGAGTCCACGATACGAGTACTGAGAGACGGGGATCCAAAGAATAGATCTCAGCGATCCCAAGAGACCTGATTGGCCTTGTAGAATCCACAAGAGACCTAAAATCATGAAATCTTTCAGCGGGAAGTTATCCGTGGAAAGACGTTCGCCATCTTTGACCAGTTTGATCACTTCCTCCAGATCATTAACGACCCGTTTGACTGCCATTGGCACAGCTACGTTGACTAAACGCTGCAGCATGACCAGAATGAAGCAGATAAGGACATTAAACTGAAGCTTGACAGAGTCCTTAGGCCAGAGATAAGGGAAGAATAGAGAGTACCCCTTAAGATACTCCCACCATGTCTTGTGGGGTAGCTTCTCGGGTCGATAAAAGGCGGCTGGCTCTTCCTTTTTAGGGAAACTTGGCGTTTTGTGTGCGTTCGAGATGGTCCTACCGCGAGAACGACGACCGCCATTAGCCTCTCGGCCATTGGGTTCTCGACCATTAGTAACCTGGCCGTTAACCGGTTGGCCATTGGCGGTATCGTACGATCTGGAATATCCGTTCAGCAGCGGTGTCGATTCGGCTGGGCAAGCTTCTTCAGTCTTCTTGTCGGCGCCACGAGCTTTGCGAATCCAGGCCAAGCTAAAAACTCCTATCAGGGCAAGAAGGTGAAGTATTCGAACAAAATACAGAACAAGGTCGATCTTGGTCCAGTAATCGATGCAGTTCCCGTCTTTCCTTGAACCGTTGTTTTTAACGGAGCGGAAAAAGTGGCAATCGGCAGCAGCAATGGCGGTCGTGGAAAACAAGATAATCTCGCCAATAAAGCCCAAAACCCATACAGTGAAGTGGACAATATTAGGACCTTTGCGCCAGTCGAAAAGCGAAATGAGGATGTATAGGTAGAAGAAGAGAGTTCCGGTAACGTGAACCTAAACGAGATGGTCAGTTCGTATTACAAGAGCCCTGGAGGAAGATCAAGAGGCTGGTGGTTCACATACAACACTCCATTCGCCAGCCCATGGGAGCCCCTCCCTGGACCAGCGGTAAGGGTCTTCGTGCCAGAAAGCATGGTTGAACATGAATCCAGCACTACCCACGTAGCTCAGGAAGACAACAAAGGCGAGGTACCGAAAGACATTCTTGGCTGTGCGGCCGAAGCCTGGCCCGATCTTGCGATCACCGTCGGCACGCGAGTGCTTCTTCTTGGTAATAGGTAATGGTTTGCCTCCAGGTCCTTTGACTGTAGGTTGGACCAGATCTTCTTGCTTCTTGGAATTCACCACGCTATACCAAGCAGCACCGGATATAAAAGCTGTAAGTAGGATGAGGGCGTAGAGGTACTGCGTTTTGCGCAGGATGTAATCGGCCAGAGGTAGGTCATCGCGGCCAGCACCGCGAAGGAGAGTGGTCGCGATATCATGGGCGGCAGCCATGATGGCAGACTAGAGTTGCTGTGAGCTTGTGTCGTCAGGTCAGAGAGCGGCAGCCCATATGTGCACTGTCGAGTCCGAGGAAAGGACGAGGTCGAGAGAGGAGGAAAGGCCTTCACCGCGGACAAAGCATCGCCCTGCCCTTGGCAATTGGCGGGACAGAGAGGCCGAAAAACGAGTGAGTGGCGGGGAATTTGCAGGAGAGGCACGAGATGTAGATGTTGGAGAGTCAAAGACTCGAGGCTCGAAGACGAGTGCGGTCTAAGTCCTGTTTGAACCGACTCAGCAGGTGCCACTGCGTGCATGCGCAGGTGCAAGTGCAGGGAAGGTGCAAGGTGCCGGGTGCAGGGTGCCGGACGCCAGGTGCCAGGTGCAACAGGGCAGGTGCCAACCTATGCAGGTTACGGGCAAGCGCGACCCGACTAGCATCGTGCAGCGCCAGTCCAGGACCAAGCAACCGATGATGTTCGAGTCCCCAGCTTTTCCACAGGGTGTAGGCGCAACTACCTACAGCCTAGAACCTATAGGTACCTCCATAGGTACCTTACACCAAGCAAAGCACAGCAAAGCACAGCACAGCACAGCACAGCACAGCACAGCACAGAGCATTCGAGGGCAAGAGCAACCAACCTAAGCACGGCCAGCCAGCACGGGCAACACCACCAACTCAGTAGGATGCCATACTCAGCACAACTCAACACAGCCTACTCGTCTCTGATACCCTCAGATACCATAAACATAAGCAGGATCAGTGCGTAACCAGGCCTTGCCTGGCGGACAAGAAGCAGCAACTCAGTAGGTATTCGGGGCCTTTTGGTGGGACAGCTGACCTGACTTGGGTCAGTGGCAAAAGCTGCCCCGAAGATTGCCCTGGACTATCGTCTTGGCTCTCTGCTGTGCTCCGTACTCCATACCTTGGGGACGGAAGATGGAAGAATAGAAAAATCAGGTACGTACCTCGACCGTCTTGACGGGATACCTTAGGTGAGTGAGTACCCAAGGTACTAGGTAGGTATGGACAGATGGGTCCAAATACCTAATTGGAAAGCAACCACTTGCACCGACCGAACCTTCTGTTGTTGTTCAAAGGGTCCAAGGGTCCCCCAATCAGAGTTGGGAACTAACAAGGAGCGTAATGTAGTCTGTAGCCTTTTTGGTCTGTACTGCGTTGAGAAAACTGGGTGATTCCTTGTTGAGATGCTTCCTCGAATAATGATGATGATGATGATAATAGAACCAGTTCTTTTTTTTTCATCCAAACAGAAAGAAAAGAGACTGATTGTATGTACTTGAGCCCCTCTTCCTAATATTGTTTTCAAGATTGGATTGCACGGGGCGCCGCCGGTGGGCGTTGCTGGATCGTTGCTAGATCGTTGGTGGCTCGATCGATAATTCGCTTGTTGTTGCTGGCTTTTGGCTCTCTCTCTTGGACCCGGGGAGGGACTTCCGAGTGGTTTGTAGTTCCGGTGGCTGTGTGTTTTGCTCTCGCAGGCCTCCTGATGACTCTCCTTATTTTCGAGCCTTGATTCTGTTCCTGTTCTTGTTCTTGTGCCTCACTTCCACTATAGTCTCTTCTCAACCACGGGCAACCACAAGCAGCGCCTCTTCTAGGCCCTCTCAGCCTCCGGCGTTCTCCTAGAGGTGGGTACTGTGTTCCGCACGCCCTCCCCTAGCGCACGCCTCTCTCAACTTGGCACGCCCACACGCGCACGCCTTCTGGGCATCAACCATCCAAAGATAGTTAGACAGTGCAGTGGGGTTGTCTCTTTTGGTGGAGAGGTTTCCAGAGAATGAGGGTCTCCCTGAGTTCTTTCTGGGGGGGCGGCGGTTCTTGGGTTGTTGGACGACGTCGTCGGTCGACCTTGTTTGGTATCCGCTTTCTAATGTTAGTATTCGATGGGTCTTTTACTGGGTTCTTGAATTCAAGAACAATGCGAATCAATGCTTGTCTTTTCTTACCTGACTAGGTCCTGCTATGTGCCGAGAATGCGAATCACGATGAAATGGTAAAAAGACGACTGTCCACGATGATGGGGAAGCGTTGACAAACGGCTTGCAGCTTTGATGTCGTCAAAAGTATGAGGGTTATAGCAAACGAATGGCTGATGGAGGTGTCATGTACTCTGTACGGACGGTGCTGTCTGGTCGCGTTCAAGATTGCCAGTGTCTATAAAAGCACATAAGCCGTTATCATGTATATCTATATGTATATGAAGAGATACGTGGGTCAAGCTCGGCTTTCTGAAACAAGTGCAGATACTTGATTGTCGCTCAGCGATGCCGGATCCAAGGGATGAACAATAACCTGTGATTCTGTTCTTTTTTGGTGGAAGACGGGTCCCTCAACAACCTTCACGTACCTTGCCTTGCCTAGTATGGTCCGCTTCAGGTGAGATCGGGGATTGTTTGGCGAACGGCCGGGTTCCCCCAGATGGCAGGTCAAGGTTAATTAATAGGAATTCAAAGTCAAGCAATGATAGGGAGATTGGGAAATTTGGAATCACCAACCAAATGGGTCTCTATCGGAGGCCAAGCAAATGGACCATCCATCTATGATATGTAGATACCTTAATTATGTATACAAAAACGGTCACGAAATTCAGCCGGGGGCACTCGATACTACTCCAATCCCCACCACCTCAGCCCTGAAGATGCCCAATGTAGACTGTCTAGAGCGAGGCCAACACCATCCCATCCCGTCTTTGACCCTCCTTGATGCCCTTGTAAAGTTTCGTCGAGTTAACCCGTTGCACTGGCCGGACGGAAGGGTGCGTAGCGGCTGGACGGTTCGTGCGGTTGTCAGCAGCTTTGCGCTGTTGTAAGATGGTCGGTCATTGATGCACGACGGATTGGAAAGATATGCAGTCCGCATGGTAAACCCAGAAACCGATGTTATGCTTGTTAGTCTGGTGTGCTTTCACAAACCAGGCATTGTACTTGGATATACTAGGGAAGCTAACCAAGGCGGTGTGTATATGTATCTAACTTGTCCAAACATCCAGATCGATTGCTGGTTTAATTATATTTCTAACCGATTCATATCAGTGATGGAAGCTGGAACATCTCGCGTGAATCAGTGTAAGTGGTCATGGTGGCTACTGTGATGGTGATGGCGGTGGTGATGATGTAAGTGAGGGCCATGAGTTCCCATGTTCCGTGTCTTAGCTTGCTATGATGGTTGCACAGAGACCTGTACTCCGTACCTCCAACTGCGATTACCCTTATTTCAATCGAATGGAAGAACACGACATGGCAATGCCTTTGAAAGCCATAGGAGTCAAGGGACTTTGCACCTGGTGCCACGATAGCAGTAACCTTGACAATGCACAGCAACATGGAGAGGCTTCCATTGATGCTATATCGAGTCGGAACTTTTTTCGTGCTTCAATTATCTATAAATCAAAAACCGACTGGCCAAATACAGTACGCAATTCCCTCGACCCCGTGCCCAACCCCCATCTTCATATCCTGGGCCCGCTAGATCCCCTACCTCGTCGAGGTAGATCTGAGCTCCTGACGTTATTGTACATAGTTTCTGAGCCTTGGTCTACCCCCCCC
>JABFAK010000929.1:0-22752 GCA_013266265.1 Fusarium sp. NRRL 66182 | reverse complement strand
ATCATCTAACTGAGAGGTTCTCGTCGAACCCCTTCAACACCATAATCGACACCCTTGGCCATCAAGCTCTGTACCTCGCTTCGCCAAACTACCTCGTCCCCGAGGGCATCTACTCTTCCGTCGGCATAAAACCGCCAACGTTCTTTGTCCCAGACTTCCTCCGTGCCGTTTTCCAGATGAAGCTCAACGAATGGTGGCCGGTGTCATCCTGGCTCGGCGGTGTAGGGCGCAGATGGCTGGGCACGTCCATGATGAGCCCTACGCTCGAGGACCGTCAGGCTATAGCGGACATGCTGGGACGTGGTGATATTGTGCTGGTCAGGGATAGTGTGTGGCCATTTGCGGAGACGAAGGAGGCGTATAAGAAATTGGGCGGGCTCCATGCCAGAGGAAAGATTCTTGTCAGAGTGGATGAACAAGTTGGAAATGAAGAATGCTAGGATTGGAAGCAGAGGAGACACTTGGCTTGCCGTCTATCGGTCTACTGCACATTGGTGATGGGATATGAATAGCGAGATATCCAAGATTGGTAGGACCCGATGAATTGATTTGGTATATTGAATACAAAACGACACATGAAAGAAAAAAAAAAAACACCCTTGCGCACTTTCAATTCGCGACACAACCACGTGCATCTCATGCTCTAGCATACCAGCCATACAGATTCTGTTGGATTAGAACTATGCCCCGGACCAGGTTTCATGGTGGGTTCCTACAAGAGAGAAATCGTTAGCATCTAGCTACACATGCACACAGACAGCAACTTGACATACCCTTTAGCAGATGTCGAATAGGTTCTGACTTGAGATCAAAGCCATGAGACCCAAAGCTATCGAGCTGGGCCTCTGAAAACGAAGTAGGAAGATCAGTGCCTCCAATGTACTTGAGATACTCCAAGGTGGCACTCAAGCAAGGCAAATGCGCATCAGCTTTGAGACCCTCGAGCACAATTGCTTTCAGGGAGGGCCAGGACTTTTTGATTTCACCTGATATACCTGGTCTGCAGATGGGGTGCACGTCAGAGCCCTCGGCGTAAGCAACGTCCAACATGTCGAATAGATGGTCGGATTTGATGATGCAGCCGGCTCTCCAGATATTCAGGACACGCGTCATGTCCACTCCCCAGCCTTCCCGTCTGTTCTTGCGTTCCATGACGTCGAAGCCCTGGATGAAGCAAGCGAGACTTGTCACGTACACAGCTTGTCGCAGCTGCTCGAGCACGTGGGCTCGCTCCTCTGGCGCAACGGCAAAGGACGTGGGAGAGACTGTTCCAATGGAAGCATTGACATGGCTTCTCTGCTGCACCTCGGCCGAGGCAAGTCGCAGATAATGGGCGGCCGTCAAGCTTGGTGCGGGGACGTGAGATGCCACAGCCTCGATGTTGGCCCAGACGCCAGTGCCTTCAGAGTCGTTGGCATCCTGCACGACAGCGTCTCTGATTTGGTGCAAGAGGGAACCTCCATCGACAGGGCTCTTGGTCCTGCAGATGGGACCGCTGATGGACACGAGAAAGTTGCCTCTCTGAACGATACCCAGAGTCAGTTTTGCGTAAACGTTGTCGACTGGGAAAACGAACCAATTCTCCCTTTTCGCACCAAGAGTCGAACACTTGGCCAATCTCATCACCGTCCATGCCAAGACATTGATCCATAATCCCCCATGCTTCACAGAGGCTTGACATGACACCATGTTCAATACCGTTGTGGATCATCTTGACAAAGTGACCGCTTCCTCCAGTTCCAATATTGGTCACGCATGGACGGCCTTGAGCGTCCCTAGCTGCAATCTTGGCCAGCAGAGGCATGACCTGGTCAACGGCCCATCCTTCACCACCTGGCATTAGCGAAGGTCCATGTCGTGCGCCAAAGCTGCCTCCAGAGATTCCCAGTCCGATATAAGCCACGCCTAGGGGTCGGAGCAGGTCTTGTCTCGATTGGGTACGCTGGTAGTTTTCGTTGGAAGCATCAACTAGGATATCACCCTCTGAGACGCGCGATTTGAGCTGTGACACAACACTATCACCGGGACGGCCATTGGGCAAGCTGAAGATGAAGACCTTTGGTGTGCCGAGTCTTTGGCAGAGAGCGTCGTAGTCATGGCAGATGTGGACGCGCTTCGATAGACCGGCTGCTTTGGCGTTTTTGGCAACCTTTTCGAGGCTCGACGGAGACGTATCGATAATGGACACGTCTAGGCCTTTGTCTGCGAAGAGAAGGGCCACAGAGCCTCCCATGGTGCCCGCACCAATGATGCCGACCTAGGGGTAGTCGGAGTTAGGGGCTGCATACGCAACAGATGGTGGGGGTTTGATTACCTTTGTGATCTCCATTGCAGATTGGATGCTGGAGAGTGGATTATGTTGGAATGATGGATGCAGGGAGTTGGTTGAATGTAAAAGTGTATAGTTGACTGTGTTCAGCATGCTGTGTTTGCTATTCCGCCAGCAACGCGTACAACGGCTGTATAAATATACACCAGCTGTTGCTCTGAAATCACATCATGTCCTCTCGGTATCTTGAAGAGGCTCAGGGTGAGCCTCTACCTGTGGTCATGACCCTACTTCCCCGCGTTGAGGTGGTTGACAGGCTGACAGTCAACTGGGATAGCCCGTGATCTGATCGAGACGATCGTCGGGGTGCAGGATACCAGCACGAGACAGATGTGCATGTCTGCAAGGATTCAGATGTAGGGAGTTTATTAGACGAGACAGCTCTTGGAGTAGAGGTTTGTCTTGTTTACAAACATGTATTGTATTGCTGCTCTGTATGTGATTATCACTGCTACGATAGTGAGTGGCTAGCCAATCAGAGATTCGGTTCTGTCCAAGATAGTCCATGATTGAGTATACACATGCAGCTCAGGACTTGGTATCCAGATAAACAATCGTCTCTGGTCCCCATGATGCTTGATTGATCAGCGGCATCGCCGAACCGTCACCTTGGTTCCGCCCTGGAACCCCCCCGTGGGGAGGAATAAGTTTGTTTGGCTTGTGCAGTGGAGAAAGAGCCTCATTCGACTCCCATCTCCGCTAGACTTGGTCGAATTTGGTCCACAGGTTGACAGTCAACCACGCTCGAGCCAGGTACTAGGGGGCGCTGACATGACAGAATAGAGTGTCGGGCGCTCCGCTGTGCTATAGCGCATCGAGCCAGTATCTTCTTTCTGTCATCCGCCTGTTCCAGAAGCACACTAGCCGAGCAGTCGCTCTCCGATTGGTGGCTGACTGTCGACCTCGCTCCACTCATGATCCCATCCCCCAAATCCCGACTACCCAAATCTCTCTTCTCCAAAAATTTTCAACACCGGGGCCGCTACCGGGGGGTGCTCGTCAGATTGGGGTCACATTCACAACCACAACCTTACAACGTTGCAACGACTCGCGTTTAAGCTTGAATGGGCGACACCAGACCAACCATAAACCATGTCGACTCACATACATAAATACTCTGTTGATCCCATGCCCCATACCCCAGATTTCAAACCCCAGAGTCTGTCCATATATATCTGGAGTCTTGTCGCATATCCATAATAATCAGTGCCATCACCAGCCATCATGACCAACGACATCACCGTCAAAGGCGCTGAAAAGTCGTCCTTTGAGAACAGCGAGACCATGGACAAGATCGCCTTGCCCTCGGCGGCGCATCTCACCCTCGCCAGCACAATGGATGCCGAGACTCGCGCGCGCGTCGAAAAGCGTCTCAAGCTCAAGCTCGATGCTCGCTGCGCCCTCTTTGTTCTCATCTACATCATGAACTATCTCGATCGCAACAACATCGCTGCTGCCCGTCTGAGAGGTCTGCAGGAGGACTTGGACCTGAACGATAACGAGTATGCGACCTGCTTGAGTATCCTCTACGTCGGTTACATTCTCATGCAAGTTCCCTCCAACATGTACATCAACCGCATCCAACGGCCCTCCCTGTACCTCTCTGCTATCATGCTTCTCTGGGGGTTGGTCTCGACTCTTTCTGGAAACGTGCACAACTTCACCGGCATGGTCATTGTCCGATTCTTCCTCGGTTTCACCGAGGCTGCTTTCCTGCCCGGTGCCCTCCTCATCCTGTCCAAGTGGTATACCCGTCGGGAACTTACAAAGCGAAACGCCATTCTCTTCTGTGGAAACCTCATCTCCAATGCCTTCTCCGCCCTGATTGCGGCTGGCGTGCTGTCCAACATGAATGACGTCCTTGGCCACGCTGCTTGGCGCTGGCTCTTCTGGAGTAAGTTCCGCCATTGTCCCCGACGCCAAGTGCAATACTAACAATTCTTCTCAGTTGAGGGTGCCATCACCATGTTTATTGCCATCACGGCAGCGTTTGTCCTCCCCGATCTTCCCCACAACACCCGCGGTTTCTCCAAGGAAGAGCTCGAAGTCGCCCAGATCCGAATGATTGAGGACGTCGGCGAGGCAGATCTCGATGGTGAGGGTGACAGCGCCTTTAGTGGATTGTCAATGGCCCTCAAGGACGTCAAGATCTATATCATGATGCTCACCTTTACCACCTACGTGGTCGGCCTGTCCTTCAACGCCTTCTTCCCCTCTCTCACCGGCACTCTTGGTTTCAGCTATGTGCCAACTCTGCTCATGAGCTCCCCGCCCTGGCTGTTTGCTTGTATTGTTTCCCTCATCGTTGCCTGGAGCTCTGATCGAACTCAGGAAAAGGTACGTCTTGCTTCACCCCGATGCCATTGTACAGTGCCAGGTTTACTAACAGTCACTGCCAGTTCTGGCACATCACTGGCCCAATCTGCGTTGGTCTTGTCGGGTTTATCATCAGCATGTCTACACTCAACGTCGCGGCTCGATACGTCGCCCTCTTCCTGCAAACCGCTTCTTATGCTGGGTGAGTTCCGATCACTGTCTCTATATTTTCACGGCCATCTCTAACAGCCAACTAGATACATCGTCTTCTATTCATGGATCAGCTCGACCTTTCCTCGCCCACCAGCCAAGCGTGCCGTCGCCATTGCCATCATCAACGCCTTTGCCCAGACCGGCAACATTGCTGGCTCATATGTCTGGAACCTTACGGAGAACGGATACCGCAAGAGCTACGGTATCGTCACGGCCATGTTTGGCGTTACCATTCTTGGTGCCCTGATTATCCGCATGATGCTTGTGCAGATGAACAAGAGCCTTGCAGAGCAGGAGCGTGAGGCAGAGCGGGTCAGTGGACAGGATGCGAAGGGACCTGTTACGGATGAGGGCTATGTGATGCACAAGGGTTTCCGCTACCTGATCTGATTCTGTCTATCGGATGGTGAGAAGAAGTGGATGGCGACAAAACAGAGCCGACCTAGGATATTATGGATACTAGTATATATATATAAATATAAATATATAATCGTTTAAAATATGTTTGTACATGAATATATGATAAAAATGCTAGTGTTGATTTGAGAGACGTGATAAATCAGTTGGCTTAATGTCATTTGAGTATACCGGGTTACTCTGGACAGCCCAGTCAAGCAAGGCCAGCCCAAAGTCAAAACTCCCTGCATTAGATAGCGGTGAAAAAGAAAAAAAACATAGACCTTGATCCAAGCGTGTCGCCCACTTATTTTGGGGTAACTAGGTATACGGTAGGTATAAATGTAAATTATCACAACCGAGACTTGACCTCGAACTACCTAGATCAAACTAGCGTGGGCTAGTGCCGAAGTCATCCATGGGGAGGGGGGTGATTACATTACAATTGCGGGGATGGGCCCGTTCAGTTCAATCAAATAAATTCGTAGTTGAACCATTCCATTTTCTACAACGTTATCAACCGTTGAAAGAAAAATACACAAAATTAGTCTTGCACGCGATCTTGGATAACTCGACACCGCCAGGGACAGTTCTTCACCCAGCTTTGGTTGGAATGGACTCGAATCAACCCAAACCGCCTGCGGCAGAGGAACCAACTCCATGCCGAGAATGCCGTCGGCGAAAGGTGAAATGCGACGGCGTCATGCCTGTCTGCACGATATGCAAAAAGTACAGACGCCACTGTCTATATGACAAGCACAGCAGAACTCGCTTGACGCGAAGGTCAGTAGCGGTTGTGATGGTATATCTCTGCTGGCGCGACTGCTTACTGAGTTTGCCTGTCGCAGACATCTCACTCTCCTCGAGGAACGCCTCGAAAAGGCTGAAGCTGTCTTGAGACGTCACTACACCGATAGTCAAGTTGCGGAGCTGCTGGAGGGACCAAAAGAAGGACTGGATGTCCAAGCTAAATCAACCGCGCCGATACCAGCACCAGCACCAGCACAAACACCAGCACCAGTACAAACACCTGTCAACTTACCTGCCGTAGCCTCAAATATTGCGACTCCAATACCAGACGCGAGCTTTTTCATGTCGAGCACACAAAGCATACCCAACTTCTCAACGGACCCCTTGCTGCTGGCACCGGTTGGAGAACTAGCAGGCCCCTTGAGTCTCGCGCAAGACACATCCTATGAAATGGCCACTTCCCCAGCAAACAACTTTGAATGGAACGAGCAGGAATCATCACGGAGCATGTACGATCCGACTAGCTGGTCCATGACAGACGGGAACCCTTCCCAGGCCATCATGGACGGTATGGCTGCTCTGACTATCGGCGACCACAACAAAGGTTTTCTCGGGGCTGCTTCTGGAGCTGCTCTGCTACGTCAGATCATGTCCGACCGTCCAGATGGAGACGAGGTTGACGCTCAAGTGGCCCTGCATCAGATCGAGTCCCTGTTCCAGCAACACTCGGATCAGTCGCAATGGTTTCAGTCCCAGACCATGTTGACCCGCGTAGCAGTCGAAAATCTCGTCGATGCGTTCTTCGCCTTCTATCATCCCACATTTCCAATCGTCCACGAGCCGACCTTTCGAGCGCAGTATGCCGGCACGTTGGCCTGCGCCAACAAAGGTCACTGGAACACGTTGGCAAACATTCTCGCAGCGCTGGGATCTTTCGCGAGCACAAACGCCGCTGATGCGACCGATTTGCCCATATTCCAAGCAGCACAGAAGAGCTTGTTTTCAAACTATCTCGAGGCTGGAAATATAACTCTTGTCCAAGCCTTCGCCCTGTCGTCAAACTACCTGCAGAAGAGGAACAAGCCCAACACCGGATTCAACTATGCTGGCTTGGCTATCCGGTTGGCTGTCGGATTAGGCCTCCACAAGGATTTGGAAGGGACTAGTCTTCCGCCTCTGCAGAGTGAGATTCGACGCACAATCTGGTGGTGCCTATGTATTCTTGATGTTGGTGCCACAATCACCTACGGCAGACCACTGAACTGGCCCCAGGCGGGTGTTGAGACAGCTTTGCCTTTGAATATACACGAAACCGTGAGCCATGTCATACCCGTGGTGCGGATGACTTTTGCTAACCGATGATCTCTAGGACCTAACGCAGGATTCCACATGCTGTCCAGCCGAAGTAGACGGAATCACCACCTTTACATACGTCCGCGTTCAGTCGGCCTACCATCTCAGCACAATGACCATCTACAACCGCCTCATCACCAGTCCCTTCCCCTCAGCTACAGAGCTGATCACTCTCGACGACGTGTGCATCGGCTCTTGGCTGGCCCAAGTCCCATATTATTACTTTGCCATTCCGCTTCCAGATTCTGAACACGCACTTGGCATCGGTATTTCAAAGTGGCGCTACCGAAATCTCAGAATTGTCATGTATCGCCCTTTTCTGGTTCGATGGGCACGGTCGTCGGCTCAGAGCGTGCAGCAGAATTTGACAAGCAGTGAGAACCTGGCCGTGTTTAGGTGTCTTGATGCAGCCAAGGAGTCTATCACCTCCATTCAGGAGTATTGGGTGTCTCGTACACACTCGAGACTCGGTGCATTCTACATCCTGTAGCTATCCCCCCCCCATCTCTCTCAGGATCACAAGCTGACACTCAACAATAGGTATTTCTTATTTCACGCCACCTTGATCCCCGTTCACTGCCTGCGACAAAGCCCTCAGCACGCACTTGCCCCTGACTGGCGCTTGCAGATCCAAATGTCGCTGGCCGTCATGGGTGCCATGGTAGAACTCAACCCCAACAGCTCCAAATGCCGTGACATCACCCTCAGCCTTTGCTGGCCGCATCTAGAAGAAGACGGCACCCGCACCTATGAGGACAGCGCGACTTTCATGTCCACCGGTGCGGGTAGCGAGGCGGCTTCGTTAATTAGCGATTACAATGCGTGGTGCGAGCTGATGAGCAATGCCGGGACGTCACTTGCATCCTATCAATGGGCGGATGATAACGATGCGGGTTTGGACTCCTTTTTATAGTACATTTTCCGATTGCCTTGCTTATAAAAGATATATGCATACATAGTTCTGTACAAACTTTTCGATATATCACAAAGTGTATATATGAACTCGGTGCCCCGTATCGACTATCTGCCCCCTTCTATCTTTTTCAACAGTGTCTTGACAATAAGAAGTAAAATTCGAATCTAGGGCCATTAAATGCCAGGCCTTGTGTATTAAAGTCCAGTAAAGCAGGCCTAAAAAGACATGCAGCTTTCCCGGTCTTTGAACGAGTGGTTTGCTATCAGAGTAATGGGCAGACTGCCTTGGTTGACGTTTGATTTTATCTCACCCATTTTTCAATGTAAGCTCTTGAAATTCTGTACTACAGTTCCAAAGCCGAAATACTCCAAATCTTGTCAAGATACCATCGATTCTCCCTTACGTAGCATTCGTGACAGACCACACTGAAGAAACAAGTTCCAAGATGCAGGCCCTGAGGAGCAAGCTCACTCTTTTCCCAGGAAAAAGACCACAGCCAGTCCCACACATGGTGGAGCATTTTCAGTAGCAGTTCTACAAACAGATATGCTCACAATTTTGACGAGGCTCCAGCTCTATGCGATCTCGAAGATGGTGGTTGACAGCGTTTTGGGGGTTGGAGAGGTTTTCAAGCTTAGTAATGTTTCCGTGACAGATTGTGCTCCCGTCTTTGACAGGGTTCTCATGTTTCAAGAGTTGGTTGAGGCTCGGTGCTTGGTTGTGTTTGTACCACTCTGGGTTCCGTCGTGGATAGAATAGTTTTGGTTGTAGACGACGGTTTGTAGGGGCCAGCGTAGAAGCCAGCCACAGACAGTTACGGCCAAATTTGTAGTAGAACTCGCGAGAGTATTATTCTACTATATTCGGTGCTTAAACTAAAAAGAGCTGGTCTTTCTAAATCAATTATATACAACTACCTGCCTAGATAGGCGACAGCAATCATAAATCTATAACTGCAGCTCTTGTTCTTCTTTATGCCAACACTAATAGGCTCAACCTCCAGATTAGAACCAGCATTTTCTGTTTTCATATTCCATGTAACCCCAAGTCTATTTTCTGGGGACCAGCCCGTTGCTGTTCTGTGGGTTTGGGAGATGGCAGGCTTTTCATCTGCCGCCACCATCAACGAATTCGAGTCGGTCGCTATAGGATTAACTGTCTCTGAGACGTGCTCCAGTGCCCACACGAATAAAGCCGATGTGATTATAGATCAAATTCAAAAGTCCTTCGTTCTGATGTACGCACGAGTATCTTCAGATACCACCTCGTTGGTGTTTAGCTAATGTAGCCTGAAGCAAACTCAGCACGATAGTGACCAAACTCGTGTTCGGCTTTCAGATTGTCAAGCCTTCAGTAGAGCTATAGGGGGGGTTGCTGACGTGCCCCATTCGCTCTTGGTCCTGATTAGTGTCCTTTCTCAGGGCATGCTGAGTGGCTCCTCTGTTCATCGCGTCGGGTTGACTAACGACAATATCGCGTAGGCGTATATCCTGGTCCTGTTGTGGGCGTGCCAATCCTCCTCTGATAACGACTAGCAGGCCAATCTTGGTCTTTGGAGAGGAAGATGCCAGGGTCCAGATTTATGTTGGTCCATCTCTGGAGCAAACCAGCCGCGAGTTGAGATCGAAATGGTGTAAATTGTATCAACCTATCCTTTGCTTTCTTCTCACCCAGACTTCTTTGTCCGTCGTCGTTTGGGTCTTCTCATCCGGCTCAGAAGAAGCTGCCTCCTTGGCATCTCTAATCTCGACTTCCCACGTTGTGAGTCTATAGTTTCCACGATCGGACATGCCTGTAAACACATCAAAGGACCAGCCATGCTTGGGACATTGCAATCCCACGCTGAGGGCAACACCAAAGTCCTCTATGTCAAACGGGATGCCGTTTGAAAGAGGGAACTGGCTGTGTGGGCACGACTAATAACCGCATGTTAGTTTCTTCAAGGTAAAGGTTAGCTGCAAAGGTTTGCTTGCATGCTTACATGATCGACCGCGTGGAATATGCCTTTGTATTGAAAGACAAGCACCTGGTCAGTGAGTGGATCTCCTAGACCATCATCCCCAACGACAACTTCTGCCGCGGAGGATGGATCTTCCTTGGGGACGTAGAAGGCTTTGCAGCCTGGTGTTGACTTTGCGTTGCACAGACGGTGTTTCGCCAAGTTGCCTGCATCGTCGTCAACATCGGGAAACGAAGATGTGTGCCCGACAAAAGTCCATTCAGCCCCGCGGCGAAAGAATGAACCAAAGGGATTCATATCGACGAGGGTACTTGGTCGATTGGCGGTTCTGCTACTGAGGTAGTCGTAAAGTAAAAAATTGTGATGCCACCAGATCAAATTCGTGGAAACATGTGACACATCACGTGAGACCCTTCGGACTACACCCATCCGAACAAGGTCAAACACGCCTTTGTTGGCAGCTATGTCTGCACCTAGTTATATAATACTTGACCATGAAAGTAAAACAAAGATTTCTGGGTTGCTGAAAATCTTGATTCAGACAGAAGAGGTTGAACTTGGAGTTTGTTAAAAAGGTCTTTATATGGACCTGGTCTCGAACTGTGCTACCATGACTTGTATCTCTCACTAGTTATCTGAGCCTCCTAGTGTGCATGATATGCGCAGCGACGACGACAGTGCCCTTGACCTCCCATCTCTCTTCCTCCCCTGGAATATCGGGACACCTGCATTGGCGCCGTTCCTATGTGAGAGTGTCGGGTCTAGGGCTTGTCTCCCCAAGGCGATGGATAGCCACTCATTTCGTCATTGTAGCCATTCCTGCTTCCATATGCGCCATGTTCCCGACATTTTTGCTTCCAATCGTGCATTTGCCTCAGACTAGGCCTCTTCATCCTACACACCTTGTAGTCGGGAAACATGATGTACGGCTCCATCAAGTGACTCTCTTTGGCATGGGCCCGGAGATTCGGCCAGAATTCGCCCACCAAGTCTGCATTGACAATCTTTGTTTCATGCCCGTAATAGTCACACGCGCTTTGGGTGACATTGTTGAAAGGGGTGTTGAACTCGTCATAGCAAGTGCCCCAACCCCACGGATCAAGAGTAACAACACGTTGACGCCCAGCCGAGGAAATGGCCGCGAGACCTAGTAGCACAAGAAGTAACAGCTTCATTATGGATAGCTCCGATGGCGGACGACGACTAAATCTGTTAGAAGACGGACTAGTGGCAATGAACCGACACTTACTCGATGTGTAGCTGTTGCTGGTAGCTTTTGTTGCTGGTAGCTTCTGTTGCTGGTAGCTTCTGTTGCTGGTAGCTTCTGTTGCTGGTAGCTTCTGTTGCTGGTAATCGGGAGAAAAGTTGGGCTGTCAAAGTTGGACGAAAAGTTACATTTATATACCTCTGGAAAAGGCGATGATGTGTCAAAGACTAGCAAAGTCACGCTTTTACTTTGGCTATCCTTCTGCACAGCCAACTGCAACTTGCATCTGGCCGAAGGAAGACGCACGTATTTAGACTCTGGGTATATTTGGCCGAACAGGAAAAAATCTTGTTCCCGAGAAGGGGAGGTTAGATTCAGAGTCAGTCTAGTCATTGTATACCAATTACGGTTTGTTTTTACTTTTTTTTTATTTTTTTTTTATAATTATTGCTGACTACAAAGCTCTAGGTTTAACTTCTGTTGCCTGAGAAGCCAGTTTTAGTCAAAAAAAATAAAATAAAATATTCTTTTCTTCCGTAATTCTATCAGTCACCTAAATGCATACATAAATCAATTGCCAATTCCGGTGTATATCTTGGTCTTCTCAGCCGATCGAAGGAGAGAGTGGGCAGAAGCTTCTGTTGTATTCCTCAGGAGTATCTCCATATCTTGAAGCACCATCTTATAATACGATTATTGTTCATAAGGAAATCGTGTTTATTTACAGGAAAAGAGTCATCGCCATGTTTAAACCCTAAATATGCCGCCATCACTACGAACGTCCGTCTCTAGGGAGAAGCTCAAGTCAAAGTTGAAATCAACTATAAAAAGACACGTCGTCATCATCCTTGTTGTTGAAACTTGTGCCCCCAAGATAAATCATGAATCTTCTTCTTTCCGAGCCAACCCCTCGGCTTTTCTACCTGTAGCGAAAGATCTAATCTGGTTAGCCGAGTCCTTCTCAACTCGCTCAGCTCATGTCAACTTACGAGTAAGTATACAAGTGAATCTTGTTACTTTTCAACTCCTCCCTTACCTGCGCAAACAAAACCTGCGCCTCCTCATTCGACCACCCTCCCGCTCTCGTGAAAAGAGCAAGACAATATGCTTCAAGACCCATCTCAAGAAACTGAACGCGGAACCATCTCCCAATCTCCTTGAGTTTAGGGTCCTTGGGCCAAGTTCCCATGGGCACGACCTTTTGCACAAACCCAACATCTTTAAAGCCTGCTTCTTTAAGCATGCCGGGTAGTTTGGGGGCAATATCGAACCCTAAAGGTGAACTCAGTCGACGAAACTCCACGAGCCACTTGTACGTGGCCGAGTCTTTTCTTAGGGAAGCGTCATCGCAGAAAAAGTTGGCTCTTCCTTCCGAGATCTCGACTTGACCTCCCGGTTTGCAGTGATGATAGCACTGAGTGAGCAACGCAGGCCAATCTTGAATTGCGCCAGCTAGCGTCCTTGCGTGAATAAAATCAAACTTGTCCTGGGGAAATGTCCAGTCTTGTGTTGCGTCCTCGACTTCAAACTTGACGTTTGGAGGAACCCTGAGACACGTGAGCTTACATAGCAAACAGCAGGCGTTATGCAATATACCATTGTGATTGGATAGGGCTGAGGTCTGTCCCAATCACTTCAGCGGAAGGAAACTCTTCTCCGATTTCCATGGCCTATGCGACTGTTAGTTACGTTTGTTGCCAAACACAATCACCCACTCGCCCATAAGCCAGTCCCAGTTCCAACGTCCAGAATTGCCTGTGGGTTATCCAATCTTGTCTTGCATATCTCGCCCCCGAGGGTGAGCGTGAAGACGTGATGGACAATGTCTAGGCGTTCCTGTTCAGCTTCATCGTTTGGAAGCAGATACTGCCCGGCCCGGTAGGCATGATAGCGGCGACCATTCTCGTATTGATAGTTGAAGATGGAAGAAGTCACGCTGGTGGTTTCAGATACGTCACTGGCGTACTCGGAGTAGATGCTCTCACTTTCGGCATGCTAAATCAAACAGTAAGCATGCTGCTTCAATGGTTAAAGATGACTTACATCTGCCTCTGGAGCGCCAGGCACTTGATCGTCTTGACACATGATCGCCAATGCTTCCCAGTGTTGGAGCAACAGAAAGCCCTTGCTATTCAATAGATTGTTATCGACTGATTCTGGGAGATCAGGCGTGATTGTTGAGGGATGCCGAATTATCCGCCCGGACAACCCCGGTCGTTTTGTGGCTCGCATACAGTGAGTTAGCAATATTTGAGAATACGAAACGGACAGGAATCTTGATTGGGAGCCTTACCCGTAATCATGTGCATGTCAAAGGTTGGCATAGAGTCGATGGGAGGCGCAAATAGCAATGAATCGTCATGCTATATTCAAGCCACGTTTCCTATAAATGTCACAATTTTTGCAGCAGACCCTATGCCCGCTCGATCGTTGTGGGTATCATAACTCTAGTGACAGACTATTCATATGATCGTATTCAAACATCAGTTAGCAACTGACCGATCATATCCTTTATATGTTTCACCACCGAAACACAATGCGGCTCCTTATCATGCGGCAACCGATGTCCAATTCCAGGAGGAATTGGAGTCGAGCCTGAATGCCACTTATGCTGCCGGTCCTCCATCAACTGCAACATGGCAACAAACGAAAGCGTGGTGGAATGCGGCGTCCCAAAGAGCTCGCTCTTGATGCCCTTTTTCGCAATACCCTGCCAGTCCAACGGATCCAAGTTCAGCGGCAATCCTGGGGTTGTGTTCAAGCTCTCACTCTCGCTGATGAGCAGGAGCTTTGCCTCGTTGGCGTCTTGAGCTCGTTTCGTTTCATCCTCAACGGATTTCACAATCTTCTTGTAGCCTTCCGCGATGGAAACGATGAGCGTGCTGAGGAGCTGAGCGTTTTGCATGGCCCAGAGGAACTTGGTGGGGCATACTTGGCATTGAATGACGCCAGCTGCGGTGGCCGTGAGATGCCGTAGAGTTGCGAGGCGGGTTGTAAAGGGTAGGTCATCTGCTTTCCGGACCTCCTCTAGAGACAAGTAGATACTTGCTAAGCATGCGCAAGTCTGGTGGCCAGGGTCTGATTCAAATGCCAACAGCTTGGGATCAACGTTGGTGTCGGGCCTACATCCGAGTCAGCGTCAGATCATGAACGAATAGTCTGCAGATTGATTCACACAAGAGCCAACATGTCCGCTGTCAAATCCTCCGACGGCCGGAAACACGGGTCGAAGCTCTCTATCCTACCAATGTCACTTCCAGGGTCACTCGAGATTGACGTCCCGTTAGTGACGGTAGCACTACTGCTGTTGTGATCCTCACTCTCAGTGTCGAGTCTTCGCTTCTTGGGTCTTCCCATCGGTAGACGTGCCGAGTACTTGCAGGGCTCCGCAACAGTAGAGCATCTTCCACATTTCGGATATGCGCCGTCACATTTGAGCTTCTTTTGCCCTTGATGGTGATCAGTACATGTAGATATCTCATGTAAGCGAGTCAGTGGACATACTGCATTGATCACAGGAAGCTCTCCTATTGGCAGGATCTTCCAAGTCGAGAGCAATCATTTATCAATTATTTTGGGTATAAGGCTGATGTCAACGTATGATGGTTCTGGGTTAATGTTTTGCTTCGCTGTAAGATTTAAATGTTGATTCTTTGTATAGCCCATGTCGTCTCCAGGTGGGAATAATTGGAGACTTCACAAACCCCTGGCCGTTGACCGGAGCCCGGGACTCGCATATTCCGACCGCCCAACCATCTCTTGGGAAAAAAATTATTCTTACTGATAAAGTCCCCACTATCAGAGAAAGTTTGAGGATTTCTACATCTCAACCAACTTCATTTGCGACAACGACAATGGCGCCCTCAAAAGATGTCGTCGCTACCGGCTCTACTGCCGTGGTCACTATCGACCCCGATCAGGTTTGTCCATGTCAATTGCTACAGCTCAATCCCATCCTAACAGTATTCGCTCTAGACCCTCAAAGCTTCAAAGGCTCTTCTGGCACACATCAAGAAGGCTTCAAAGCAAAAGGCCGACGAGTCCGGTAAACGGAACCTCCTCGACGACGCCGATGATCCCGCCGAGACACCCATCTGGCTCAATGTGACCACCAAGCGCCACATCGCCGACAACAACCGTCTGAAGCCCGGCAAGATCTCTCTCCCTCACTCGCTCAACAACAACGAGCCCGCCACCATCTGCATTATCACTGCAGAGCCACAGCGCGCCTACAAGGATATTGTCGCCTCGGAAGAGTTCCCCGCTGAACTCGGCAAGCGTATCGCACGCGTCATCGACTACGGCAAGCTCAAGGCCAAGTACAGCCAGTACGAGGCCCAGAGGAAGCTCTTCGCCGAAGCCGACATCTTTCTCGGCGACGACCGCATCATCAACCGGTTACCCAAGGTCCTTGGCAACACCTTCTACAAGACTACCCAGAAGCGACCCATTCCCGTTGATCTGCAGGCCAAGGCTCCCAAGGTAGACGGCAAGCGACAGAAGCGCGTCAAGACCGAGGGCACCGTCAATGCTGGAACGCCCGCTCAGATCGCAAAGGAAGTTCAAAAAGCCATCGACTCGGCCCTCGTCAACCTTTCACCCACCACAAACACTTCCATCCGGATCGGATACTCTGGCTGGGCCCCCGAGCAAATCGCCGACAATGTCGATGCCGTTGTTACTGGCCTGGTCGAGAAGTGGGTTCCTCAGAAGTGGCGCAACATGAAGAGCGTCTACATCAAGGGTCCCGAGACCACTGCTCTGCCCATCTGGCTGGCTGATGAGCTCTGGGTCGATGAGAAGGACGTCATTGCTGATGATGATGCCGCCAAGGCTCTCAAGGGCGAGAAGGCAAACGTTGGTAAGAAGCGCAAGTCGCTCGACAACAATGACGAGGCCGATGCTCCTGCACCCACGAAGAAGCCTAAGAAGCAGAAGAAGGCTCCTGAAGGCAACGACGAAAAGCTCGACAAGCAGATTTCGGACCGCAAGGCACGGTTGAGAAAGCAAAAGGCCGTGGCAAACAAGGCCATTGACAACTGAAAGCATGCTATTACTCACGGCACCGGTGTTGGGGCGTTGAACGGGTGGTAAAAACTCAGAATAGAACAGTATCTACTGAATACATACAATTGAGCTCAAGGGTTACAGCTGTATCAGTATCATGTGTGATGTAGTCAATCGGTCCCTTCCACCTACGTCTTTGCATCAAGCTGCCTATCTGTACAGAGTACATCGCCCATGTTCCTTCCCATGGAAGCTTGCCGTCACTAACGTCAGGTAGTCTTAGTACTTACAGTATGTAGGTACCTATATGGGTGAGGGAGGGTTCTGCCTCCCTATGTACCTCGCAGCTGCTCAGCCGGCCACTATATTTTTGTCACTCAAGGGAAGGCATAAGAGTGTTGGGGTACAGCTTTACTCTAGCTACAGTAATCATAGAAGAACTAGACCACCAACAGCCTAATAAATAGAAAATCTATTATCTATAAATAAGTACTTCAATGGCTGGAGTAGTTTCCTTGTAAAAGATCGAGCGGTATAAAGGGTTGTAATACGCTGCGCAAAGCTGCCAGGTTTGCATCTTCTTTCAAGCCATCCAACGACCCAAGGTAACAGAACAAGTCTTGTCATGAGCGCAAAGGAGTTGCGCAAGGCAAGCGAGATTTGTCAACTTTTGATTAAATATGATGGTGTAGTGGCCACAAATTTATCCTTTCTGCAACATGTACGACGAGGATTTCTGCAGTCAAGTTCGAAGGTCGTGCTTCTCCATTAGACGATTCTGCACTTCGTAGGCTTTGTAGCAGGCCGACCGTCGGTATCGATGCCAGGGCGTAGCAAGGCGTAGCAAGGCGTAGCAAGGCGTAGCAACCTAGGCAGGTATAAAGATGGCTATCCGAAGCCAACCAGCTCCCTTCAGACTTGCATGTAAACAGACTGACTCCCAAAGCACCTCGTTACAATTTTGCATTCAGCTTCTCTTCCCACTCCTCATTGATCACCAGGTTCTGCCAAAACCTCCACGCCGCAACCGCAACCGCCAACGGTGGACATCCAAGCAGCAGCCAAGCCCACCAGTCAGGGCTGGTCCTCCTTAGTCCGCTCACAGCCTTGTCCAGCTGCTCCTTCAAATCGTCGCGCGATCCATCGTTCCAGAGCACGATGCCCTTACCTGCCCCTCGCTCCTCGCACCGTCGTGCCTTTTCTCGCACATCCGTCTGGCTACGTACCCTGTTCTCGGCGTCTTCTGCGCTGAGATGAGCATCTCGCGCGCGCAGGCGCTGCATCTGGATTTCTGGGTCGCGCACAGCTACTACAGCTGCCACGCCGCAGAAGCGATCTAGGCCGCTCTCAAAGAGGAGCGGGATGTCGAGAACCACGGCCCAGTGGCCTCGAAAGTAGCATCCAACCACCATCTTGAACATCTCCCATCGCACAGCCGGATGCACAATGCCGTTGAGCACTGCTCGATCCCTCTTTCGCTCTTCGCTGTCGCCGAATACACGTCGTCCCAGGGCTGGTCTGTTCAGCGGCCTGCCTTTTCCATCAGGTCCATTCTCTGGCATATTCTCTGACGGCTCCACAAGAAGCTCTGGCGTTGTAGGCCCAAAGTGCTTCAAGATGGCATTGTATCCACGGGTACCTGGCTCCACGACCTTGCGTGCTAGGATATCTGCGTCTACAACGGGTAGATTGTATGGATGTGATGAGAGCATCGACGAGACTGTCGTCTTGCCCGTAGCAATTGAGCCCGTGAGGCCGATGAGAAGCATGGTGGCGGCGTATCTTGCCGATTGAGCGGGGTAGATATCCGATAAGGGCAATGAACTCTTGTCTGTCTGTTAAAGCAGCTTATCTGGAAAGTAGACTGCGGTTTTGTTTCAATTTGATGCTTTCACATGTCGAGAATGAGGGCGTCTAGTGGTGATGATCTGATGATAACCGGGAGCGGATTATGCAACTACCGAGGATGGGAAGTATAGCCCGAGGTATTGTATTTATCGAATAATAAAATAGCCAGCATAAAATAAAACCTTACTTAATGGCGAGACAACAATCTAGAGAGGGATCTGTTACGTGCACCGGGGGGGGTGCGGCGTTTATATAAGTCCCGGTTAAAGCTAGCCGATACTTATCCGACGTTTATCCGAAGATTACCTAGTTAAAAGTTATTTATTTTCTATAACTTAATAAATCATTTTAATAAAAAAAGATTAAAACTAAAGGGTTTACGAAGGCAGCTGTTAAAAGTTCTTGCTTAAAATAACTTATATAAGCGCAGCACCCCCCCGGTGCACAAAACTTGTATGCAACAGATCCCATCTAGAGAGACTGACTTGCTATAAAAAAAAATTAAACCCCTCCTTCCTTCCCCGGGTATGAAGGTAGGTACAGAGGTAGGTGCCTACCTGGGTTAGGGTCATAGCTCACTCATACATCATTACCTGACGTCGTCAGCTCCAGGCAACCCTCCATCCTTCATCTTCAACCATTCATCATTCATCATTCATTCTCCATCATCTTCATCTTGATCACTGCATTGTATTGCATTCGTTTGCCTTTCTTGGGGCTTCATCATTTGGCTTCATCATTTCCTGCGCATTGTCCTCCCTCACCATGTTTTCCCCTTCCCTGCTCCGTCTTGGCTTCGCCATAGGAGCTTTGGCTGGCTATGTCCACGCCGCACCTGCCCACGCGACAGATGACCTGTCCGACACTCCACTCCCTATTGTTGTCTGGCATGGTCTCGGTGACCAGTTCAACAGCGATGGCATGAAGAATATTGAAGAACTCGCTGAAGCCATTCATCCCGGAACCTTTGTCCACATCATCGCGCTTGATGAAGACCCTTCCAAGGACCGTTCCTCTACCTTCACTGGCAACGTTACGGAACAGATTGAGTATGTTTGCGAACAGCTCGCCAAGCACCCAATTCTTTCTACGGCACCCGCGATCGACGCCATCGGCATCTCCCAGGGTGGACAGTTCCTACGTGGCTACGTAGAGCGATGCAACTGGCCGCAAGTCCGCAGCCTAGTCACCTTTGGAAGCCAGCACAACGGCATTGTCAAGTTTAGAGTTTGCGGAGATAGCGACTGGCTCTGTAAAGGAGCCATGGCGCTTCTCAGATACAACGTTTGGGGCAGTTTTGTGCAATCACGTCTTGTCCCTGCCCAATACTACCGCGATCCCAGCACCAGCGCTGATTACAACGCCTACCTCGAGAACTCCAACTTCCTTGCCGACATCAACAACGAGCGCGAGTTCAAGAACGAAAAGTACAAGGCGAACCTTGGCAGCCTGACCAACCTGGTCATGTGGATGTTTGAAGACGACAATCTGGTTGTTCCCAAGGAGTCTTCATGGTTTGAAGAGGTTAACGGCACAGAAACCATCCCACTCCGAGCTCGCAAGCTCTATCAGGAGGACTGGCTTGGCCTTCGTGAATTGGATCGCAACGGTGGTCTCAGATTCCTGAGCGCGCCTGGCGAACACCTCGAAAACATGGAAGAACTGCTCAACAAGACCATTGCCGACTATTTTGGCCCGTGGAAGCGCACTTTCGAGTCCAACATGAAAAACCCTGCAGGAAATAGCCCCTTCGAGTCACAAGAGCTGTAGGATGGCAATAAGACGACTCGGGAAGCTTGTAACCAATCGGCAGCCCCCGATGTCGTGGTGGAAATTATGCTCCAGCACCCTGAGGATGTCCAGACCACCAAACCCCATATTCGTGAAACACACACTCCTGGGTGCTGCTTTCGTAATAACTTGGAGAGCTTGGACGCCGAGGACGATCGGCACAGACTGACAGCCTTCAAAAACGGAGTGCAAAGCTCGGATGATCTGAAGAAGTGTGGCCGTGAGGGCTGTAGATATGGACTGCCGCATTCTCTGACACCCGTGTCCTCGAGCTCTTTGTACAATTCATAGCTGTGATTATGGAGAGTGGGTTCAACAAGGCAGACAGACGTGTATTATTAGTCAGTATTAAGGCAAACAATACAGCCCCTATAATCTTTGAAAGAACAGGATTACCTCCAGTACACTTTTATCAAGATTTATCTGAGGCCCCTGTCTACAAGATAATCGAAACCCTCTTCCTTCCAAGGTGCAGCAGATCCCGGTTGCCCTGACAGAATTTGTGGAGTTGGAAGAGATGCAGTAGCTTGCATTAAGCCCTGGCGATCTTTGTTTCAGGAGCAAGATGCAGCTAGCTTAGTACTGTACTTTAGTTTCCACAGTAGCAATCCAACATTGGCTGGCTATCATGGAGATGACTCTTGCTTCAAAAGGGCCAAGATGAAAAGAATTGCTGCCTTGCAGACAATTCACAAATGCTGCCACCATTGCGTCGTCTGGCTTGGAAGTAACTTTTAGCGCCCTGAACTTTCCAACAGGACACTCTGGGTTTCTTTGAGATTTACTGTTGCAGTTGTCACTAACCATGTATGCAAGTTTTCGATTATTCCGAGATAATTTCAAGACGTGGTTCAAGCATCGTTGCTTGGCATGGGCTAGCGTGTAGACGTGAAATTGCTATTGCGTGTCTTGTCACTGATTTTTGGGTAACATAATTAATTGAAGAGAATCTACTGCGTAAGAAGGGCATAAAATAACATCCAAGTCCTGCTGCCCAGATACATACATGTACAGTGAGTGGTGGCATTCCATTGTCGGGTGTGGCTTGCGTTGTGCTGCGCCACATTCACCAGCCCCAGCTTTCGTCGCATCGACTTTCGATCATGACAACTGATTTGACTCGTCTGCACCAGCCAAACAAGAGATTGCAGCTCTCACAACTCGGCCACTTCCTCATTTGCCTCTTGTGTCCTAGCGAAGCGCAAACGACCGAGACCCCGAAGAACCCAAGCCGCACGCTCAAAGACTCCTCCACTGGTGGCTCTGCGGCAGAGCAAAGCATCAAAGCGAGGCAGGGCGACCTGAACACGGACGATACCCCTCGACTTGTCAAAGCTTCAATCTCGCACTCATAAAAGCCCAATTCGGCGCGCAAACCTCGCAATGGCGCCCTCAAACAACGACCGGGCCGCGACGACAAATGGCGACCCAGTCATCAAGATCGGGCCTCACCCAGGCTTCATCTCCAGCTCCAACCAATACACATCAGAGCTCAAGCTTCGGCGCATGCTCAAGGACAACGGCTGCGACCCGGCAAGGCAGGATAACTACAGCTTGTTGGGTGTGCAGCTGATTGACAACGTGAGAGCATACTTGCAGCTGTGGGTTAGATCCAATTTCTTCCAAGGGTCAGAACTGACGAGCAACGAGATAGACCTGTGCGCACTTTTGACACGGCGTGCACATACTTCCACAAGTTCCGGCTCAACTTTCGCGACGCCGAGTATAACTACCAGGATGCGGCGCTGGCCTCGCTGTTTGTGGCGTGCAAGGTCGAGGACACCATCAAGAAATCCAAGGAGATTCTAGCGGCCGCGTACAATGTCAAGAACCCAGACAAGCCTGCAGCACCCGACGACAAGGTACAGCTCAATCAAGGAAACGGCCATCCATGGATGGGCACAAGACTGACTCTGCCTAGATATTCGAATCTCCCGGCAAAATCATCATCTGTCTCGAGCGCCTCATTCTCGAAACAATCGGCTTCGACTTCCGCACGCGCTACCCCCAGAAACTCCTCGTCAAGGTAGTCAGAGACATATTCGGCAAAGAAGCCGGCAAACCATTCTTCGAGACCGCATACGCCATGTGCATCGACATGTACAAGACCTTTGTCCCCATCAAGCGCACGACATTCTCCATGGTCATGGCCGTGGTCGAGCTCACGGCGCTGCTGACAGGAGACCACGTCGACAAGGTGCGCGAGTACGCAAAGACCAAGCCACAACACCACAAGGGCGCCGTGATGGAGACGATGCTCGACATGCTCGATCTCTACGTCCAGCACCATAAATCCACGAAACTCGGGTCGCAGTTTGACCAGAATACCATAATCGACATCAAGATCCGGCTTAACAACGATCTTGACAAGGCGTTCGAACCACGGTATCTGTACTTTTGCTCCCGCTGCGAAGCCGAAGATCCCCAGCCCTCGACGCCCGCATCGGCAACGTCCCCTACGACCTCAACATCCTGGCCCGGCGACGCATCCGGCAAGCGCACTGTGCGTGGCCAGGAGGGCACGATGCGCTTCGTGTTTGATCCCGAGGCTGCCAAGAGGGAGCAGGAGATGACGGGCACGTATTTCAGAGAGGAGTTTGAGGAGTACGAGGTCGAGGTCGAGGAGCCGGTGCCGCCGCCGCCTCATCATGAGGGTGGGCGGGGAG
>JABFAK010000923.1:0-16602 GCA_013266265.1 Fusarium sp. NRRL 66182 | reverse complement strand
GGGGGGTGGGATCGAGGTGGATAGAGGATTGTATGGAGTAGAAAGTAAGCAGTATGTGGAGGATGAGGAGAGTTACGGTTGATGAGGAGGCTTTTTCTTTTGTCAAAAGATGCGTGAATTCAATTGCGTTGAACTGAATTGATGTGATGGGCGGCGGCAAAAAAAAGATGCGGCCGGAACTTGGTGTTGTGGATGAAGATTTGCGTATTTTTGGCTCGGATGGCGGGGATTGGCGTCTGCCGAATTGTTGATGATTTACAGTACAGGAAGACAAGTAGCAAGTAGATTTGATAATCCCGACGACTATATATGTACGTCTGTAGATGGATGATGTTACCGATTGCTGATGGTTACCGGATGTGTACACTGCGGTGCGGAATGGTTTGCAGCAAAAACGTCAGACGGCAGACACGAAAACAGAGGCGTGGGATATTGAGGCAATGGCAAAAAAAAAAAGCATATGATATGGATGGGAATGAATGAGTGAGTGAATCAAGAAACAAAAAAGAAATGGGAGTGGAGATGATCTGAGTGTAGATATCGTATCAAATCCGAATCGACAGATAGCGACAGGAAAGGCGGAGATCCAATGCTACGATGGCATGGGTCAGGTTGTTTTCGATATGGAGGAGGTTTGAGGATGCGCCCAAACCAACTGCAAAAGTTTTAGTATAGGTACTCTGTACAGTACAGTACAGTTCAGTACGGTTGTAGCGAGTGGTGGTGCTTTGAGCGAATGGATGGCTGTAACGGTACAAATAAATGGCTGGGTTGGGTTGGTGATACAGATGCGTGCATCCAAAACGGCAGCAGATAAACAAATTGAGAAGAAGGGGAAAAAAAGAATGGCAGGAAAGAGAGAGATGGAGAGAGAGAGAGAGACTGCACCAATGATGAATCAATCTTTGACAACTGGAAATAAAATAAAATAAAGAATAAGGAGAGACGGTAGACACAAACAGCAAAGGGAGGGGGGAGTCTACGAGTTGAATAGCTGCGTGCAGTCGTCATGGTGAGGATTCAGATTTCAGCGAGAATGCAAAAAAGCCATGTATGGATGGATCACAGCGACGACAGGGGCGGTTGGTTCAAGGCATGTCAGATCATTGGATCGAATGAGAAGACGCTGTGGCACATTGGCCAAGGTACAGTACATTCTTTGTCGCAGGCATGTCTCTCTCTCTCTCATGGGGGTTGTTGGGAGTGTGCATCCGGGTCCCTAGTCGTCGGTCAAGGCGTGTGCGTCTGTCTCATCTCAACGACGACACCAGTTACTGTAGCTATGAAGCTGTGTATGTACAGTAGCTAGCTACAGCTATGCTACAGCTGTGGCCTGTAGCTGATATGGCAGACGTTGAGAGAGATGAAGCATACGAGGTTTTATGTCAAGAATGACGAAATTTACCCAATGCACGGTGCAACATGGAGAAGCTTTGGCTCTGGCGGGGGAACCAGCACCTTGTTTGATGGACATGGTCCTCCTGGAGTTTTGTAGGTGGCACCCAGTAAAGTCTACCGCTTCAGCTCCATACTCTGTACTCCGTACTCTCGCGCTTTTCCCTATCGCCTATTCCCACACTCATGGCTTGAGATCTGGATATCCATGTTGCAGCCCTGTCCTAGTCGTACCTTGCCTTGCCTAGCCTGCCCTGTCGCTCTCGCTCTCGCAGGTCCGACGGTGACTCCCGTGCACCGGAGCTCCGTTTCTTCCGGACGCGCCGTTGAGCGCATGCAATCAAGGTACAGACAGGACAGAGTGCTCCGTATAGCATCGGCAGATGGGAAGTTGACTAGCTGTGATCTCGATGCATTGTAGCAATATACTACTACTTGACGATCCTTTATTCTGTAGCTCTCCTTCACCGACATGTCAAGTTTCCTACTCTAGTAGCCTCAAAACGCCATCCCGAGCTCATGGCGTTTTCTTCCCCTCTTGCGCAGCGCAGCCTCGAGTCTGAGCCTCCTCCTCCTCCAAGGCAGAGCCCCTTGCTCCAATGAGATTCGGAACATGGAGCTCCAAGGGGAGCCACTCCATACCAGAAGAGCTCCGGCAGTCACGGTTCGTTCTGTGACACTGTGATTGATTGGTTGCGTCTAGACCACGAGTTGCTAAACACAAGCTGGATCGACGTTTCATTGGAGGCAGAGAGCTTCACCTGTCTACGGTACAGTATATAGACTACACTGCAGGCGGGTGCAGTACCATTATCTATCTGCATATACTGTACAAGCAGAGCAGAGCAGAGCAGAGCAGAGCGCTTAGCGATTCTCGAGGAGTAGTAATAAAAGGGGGGGGGGCATCACACAACCGTACGCCAGCAAAACATGCCCAATGCGTGTCAACTCGTGACATCGTCGTCGTCAATGACGTAGGTCGTCACAGGAACCACGCGCTCATTCTTTCATGTCTCACCACACGGTCCTCTCGTAATTAATCCTTGAGATGATGATGCCTGCGACAGAGAAGCCTCAGCCGAGACTGTCAAACCCCAGAAACGCGGCTCATTTGCTAAGATCTACGCACGCAATGCTGCCCTGCCCAGCGTTATCCATGCCCATCCCACGCCCGTGATATAGCACCATACCAAGCCTGCAACGCTCGTGGCTTGCTGTCTGACACACTGGGAACGTCCAGAAGACGCACAGTGTGCGGCAGCTGGTATGGGGTCGGAGGCTCTTCTGGCACTTGACAAGATGAAGGTCTCAAGACTGACCGCCAAAAGTGCATGATTCGCGTCTGTCCAGAGACAACAACCGACAGTAGTCAAGAGACCGCCTTTCAATCGGCCGTAACAGAGTGCAATAGCTTCCAACGATGGCGGCTGTCTCTCGCCTAGCGATGCACGCTGCAATGCAGATTACACCATCCCCAGATGAGACGACATCCGACATGCACGGCTTAGTCAAGAGCTAGGCTAGCTCGACTTGTCAGAGCGTCCTGTCATGATTTGATGGTATCGAGGCCCTGCTCTACCAACATTGGGCACTTCCTATTACCTGCCGTGGTGCAAAAGGACTGACGCTCGACTCTTGGCCGAGTGTCATTCAGACAGATTTTGGAGTCCACAGCTCCCCTCCCCCACGCAGTGTCGAGCTTGTTTCTATCTCGTCCACTACGAGAAAAGCAACGCGACCATGACCCCTGCCTGGTACGATTAGCTGAAATAAAGAAAAGAAATCGAGGCTCCGAGGTAGGGATAAGACTTGGGCGAGACGAGTTTAGCGTGTAGATGCTCCGAGACCAGCGAGATAACGGGCAATGCACGGGCCAGATCGCCCACTCACACTCTTTTTTTGTCAGTCCAGGCTATTTTTGAGCTTTCTCGTCTGTTGCTTGGTCCAAAAAATTTTCACCTCCAAGGGTTACATCGAGCAGCCCCCAATTATCGCTGTCATCAGCTTCAATATTATTAAACCGTCTGGTGGGGCGCCTTGAGTGTTTTACGCTCCCTCTTCAGCGAGTTTAAATTATATGCCTCGTAGTGACGCCGAATCTAACGGCAGCTAGAGGCGGCCGTCTGCTGTTCGAAAAGGCTTGATTCGGTTTATAAGAGGCACAGAGCGTGAGAGCGTGGGACTCCAGTTTGACTAGGTATCACCGTGCTCATGCTCGTCAGTTGAAGTGGTGGTACTTTTCAGACAGATCCTAGACCCAACAGTGAACGCCTCGCGACGCCATCCAAAGGTTCGAGCCATGAGCTTTTGGGGTCACCTTAACAGTCTTGGACGCTTGTTGGGTGCGTGAGCGTTAGTACCACCAGTTCGTGGCGGTTCCTCATAGCCTCTCCTGGCTTAGTTGGACTATGCTATCACATGAAAATGAGAGTCAAGACAGGGCAACAGTCAGCTCGAGCTCAGTCAATCAGAGGCGTCAAAACAGTATTCCCCAAAAGGACCCTTGTCGTGGTGCCCCAACCAACCACAGCCTCCCCTGCTCATGATACGACCTCTTTGACTGTTGACGCTGACAGATATTCGCCATCGCCTCCCAACAAGAAGAGGAGCACGGACTCGATCAGCATAGCTAGGCTGCTAGGCAGATGGGTGGCTTTGGGCATCATGAACTATCTAGACCATGTATGTACAAACACCAAGGCTTTTGCATCGCCACTTGTTAGTCAACGGCTACCGCTACCACCAACTTGTAATGCGACAAGACGGAAATGGAGAAGCAATTTACACGTTACAAGTTACCATCCTCTGTTACTCCTCCCTCGGGACGGCAACGGGACGGGATCCATCCTCTACACACCACCTCAACTTAACCTACAGCCAACCTAACCCATCGTATACAGAGTACCGTCGCACCCAGCGTCAAGAACCCCCCCGTATCATACGGTGATGATGCAAAGCTCCTTTGTTCGGACGCCAACCGTTTTCCGAGATGTGAGTTTCGTCGGGTCCGGTTTCCCGTCGCAGCCGTTTGGGAAAACGCCGGCATCGCAACACCAAGCCAATAATCCCAAGTTCATCTCGCCATTGGGAAGAGCTCGCATCCAACCCCTGCTCGTATGATAAAACACGGGAAGAACTGCTATGTAGGTACCTATATATGCACACAAGATCATAAGCTCATGCGACAAGGGTTCTCGGGGCCATGATGATCAGCCAGACGTTGAAGCTCCAGATATCTTGTGTAACCCCTCCCCCTTTGCAAACACGCGAGAGTTTCTGTCAATCACGTTGTGATAGAGACAAGCTCCGATATCGCACAGCTGTTTCTCTTGAATGTGATTGAAACAGTATCTTGTCATGACAGATAGCTCAAGAGTTGATAGGCATCTCCCTTCTCCGCGCGTGTAGCGATAACAAACTCTATCTAAAATAGACAGAAAGCGAATGCTTATCAGGAGGTAACCTCCACTATCAATGGCTCTCTCTCTCTCTCTCCCTCTCTCCCCGCGATGGGAATCTCGTGCGTTTCGCAGAGCCACGGTGGGGAGGGGGCTCCCTTGTCTCACAAAAGCGCCCCCCGACTGCAAGCAAGACCGATGGGCTGCATCTCGATGGCTTTTTCTTCTTCCAAAACGGCTCTACTCTGTGGCTTGATTGGACGTACAAGAGCCTTGTATGGGGCCGCCTGCGAGAAAGTCCACAGAGCTGTGAGGCTTCGCGGTTCGCTAAGCATGCGAACCCTTGCTCTCACGACAGGGGAAGAGCAGGGAGCTAGACCAGGGAGACAGTCAACCTTGGGAGTGTGGGTCGAGCCGCAGACCGAGATTGAAATGAGTTACATACAGTTGACGGGATGTGCATATCAATATCCATCACATCGTACTCGAGGCCTGCAGGACAAGACGGGCAGAGACAGAGATGGAAGCACGCAGGCTTGGAAGCACGACATATTCTACAAGCAGGGTTTGATAGCCTGCGCCTCTCTGCTTGTGCGCGGCATGATGGCTTCAACAGAGGCGTCTCTCTGACCGGCCAACAATGAGGGTTCTTTTATTTTTGCTTCTACAGAGTCAATCGACAAGCCAAAAGATGATCAATTGCTGCCTTCTCAACCTCAAACGGCTTCGAAATTGCTCATCCTAAAACGTCTAGGCACAGGCAGTAATTTGCCACTAGGGGGGGCTACGTCTTGTGTCGCACGCAGCAATGATCTAGACGCTTGCCATCCGACGGCGTGCGGGCCTTGCTGCAACAGAGACATTCTCTGCAAAGAAATATCTCTCAACAGCTAATCCGAAAATGCAACTATCTCCAGCCCCTGGATATCAGAACATTGTCCATTTACCTGAGGTTGTGGGTCTAGGGGACTCTCTGGGTGTCTGCGAGACCCGCGGCCAAGACTCGCAAGGGCAATGATCTGATGCTTGGAGGCGTCCGGTTGAGGCTATAGTTACCCAGTGAATAAATAGATCTCATCACATCATACGCCCTCTCAAGCTGCTGCGAGGGCGATTGCCTTTGGTGTTTTGCATCATGGCCAAGCCCCATGGAGCCCCAACGCGCTCATCATTTCCTTGTACCCCTCGTCGTCCGTCCAAGGGGATCTTGGACAAAGGGTCCAGCGAGATGTCTGCTACCCTGATCGTCGTTGGGATCCCCCGCCATGATTAATGCCACAATGTACATGTGTGTGTGTGTGTGGATTCAGAGTGATCTTCGTGCAGCATGCCTCTTTGGCCTTCTGGACGCCCTCACCCTCTCACATGTAAAGACCCTTTATTATGATCTTTGGCCACCGCAAGGCCAACGGCGAGGACCCTTCATACATCATGTACGCACACAGAGGCAATAAACTTGATCCGGATGCATTGGGCCCCCAGCTCTCGATCTTGGAGGCGCTTGGGAGGGACCTCTCGATGTTCATTAAGCCAAACTGAGCCTACGTCGTCCCGCTCACCGACGTTACCACGGACGTGAAGGAGTCTAGTCTTGACTGCAGTACCCTGAAGGCTGAAGATACGCCATATAAGCAGCCACATCCGCAATCAGAAGTCGCCATGAGAGAGAGAGAAAAAAGAGATGCAGCAACGCCCAGTTCGTTTGAGAGCAATAGAGCAGACAGGGTGGCCGGTGCCGGCATGGCATGGCATACATACATACATACATACATGACATAGTATGATGATGACGCTCGTCAACACCCCAATTGCGTTGTATTGCGTATGCTCATGGCTGCAAGTCAATAGTGGCTGCGTATCATCATGCCTCCTCCTGGTACATACATACATACATACATAGGCATCTACCGTATCTGCAGTTCGCTCCTTATCTGGGGAGCAGCCACAGGTTGGAATTGGTCGTACTCGAATGCGGGGAACGTTTTGTCGTTTGCGTGCGTAAAGCCTCTGTGTCGCTCTGCGATCTGCAGAGTTCATTTTTTGGGGTATGTTAAGCGCCATGCCCCCCAGACGCCGTCCGTCTCATTCTTATCGGTGCGACTGCGGAGTCGAGAGTGCTCAGTGATGTCCGCTGGTGTCACAGGTAGACGTTGCTTGGAGGACAGGACAAGCTCCTGCTAAGTGCGTGCTATGTAACCAATATCTTGGGAGCTTGCCGGATCTTCCGCCCCGGACCGGTGCTACTGAAGTGGGGTGATGCGATGGAGGCTTTGAGGAGGAGGAGGAGGAGGAGGAGGTCAGGTTAGAGAGAGATGTCTGTGCCTACATGTCTATGTATGCCCGTTGGATGCCCGTCAAATGGCAGTGAGATATGGGACTTGAGAGATGTCATCAACTTGACCTGCACGTCACCCTACGCTCCTACAGTATATTCAAGCTGAAAGTCCCCTTTGCCTTTTCTACACGGAAGCGAGCCACCTCTACAGAATTGAGGCATGGTTAGTTTGGGTTGGTATGCGCTGCACCACTAATGTTCCCCAGACGTCTCTAGTAAAACAGCGGATCATGTTATCCTCGCACAGTCGTCTCGGCCGACAGCAGCTGATTCACGTGATGAAAGGTGTGATTTATCGGACTTTTCGGAATAGCCATCTCTCCTCTGCTGAGAAATCGACCCTGGTGCTGGTGCTGGTGCTGTCTGATGTTGATGCGGCATGATCTGAGTATGACTTGGAGCATGTCCTGTTTGTCTGCGGGGAAGCTTTACACGGGCTTTCTCTCTCTCTCTCTTAGCAATCCAGACTCGGGAGCTGAAAAAGTGCCAAGATCAAAAAGCAGGGCTCACTCCATATACAAAAGAGTGTATAGCAGTTGTCCTGATTCTCTTTTGTACAGCAACTCCTCCAACTTGCTGGTCGATCTCTTCAAAGAGTCTGTCAGAATCATAACCCCCTCCCATTGCGAGCTTTCTACAGCAAACTACTGTACAGAATGCTCCATCTTCCCCTGCACGCCCTCGCCCGTTATCACGGCTCGCTAAGCAAAGGTAAACCCCCCCCCTTCTAATCCTCTCCACACCACCACACCTTGGCAAGATCCTGGCAGGCATAGCAGGGCAAGCAGGGGCAGAGACCAGGACCTCAACACCAACAATGTTTGCAAAAATACAACCTGTGGTGGGAAACCGCTTGTAAGTGGTTTACTATCCCCCGCTGATCGACCCCTTGCTCAGTCGGTCAGATAAGGCCGGTGAGCCAAGCCGGATTGGATTGAATCGATTGCTAGTAAAGGGCTGTTTGAAGATTGACTTTGAACTTGCACGACTCGTTCTCCTTGTTTCTTTGCCCTGTTCTGTCTACGCATACATACGTACAGAGCGCACGTCTACATGGGGCTCGCCGCGTCGCAATCGAATCCACACTGCGAAGCAAAGAGTTGTAGACTACGGCCAGTTTTATTCGTTTCTTTACGTGTAGCCTGGCACTCTCTGGTCCCATTGTTTCCTCCCAAGCGCAGCCACCATCACCATCTTGGTACGGGATGGTTGCACACCTCGTTGAGGCTCGGGTTTGATCAGCAAAACTTGTTCTGTTAGGGATAGTTTGCCTCTTTTTTGTTATCCAGGCACAGGGACTTTTTCCTTTTGGCTCCCGTGTTTTATATACCTTCCCTAGATGAAGATGGAGATTCCCTCCAAAAGCTCTGCTGCTTGCCCCTTGATTCTTCTCATCTCCCGGAGACGTTTGTTACTGTCGTCTTTTCGTGACAGATACATGACGTATTCTGCAGCAAACAAGATCACAAGCATCGAGCTATAGTATGCGAATCGTGTAAAATAGTTGAGCGAGTGGACCGAGCTTGCTGGGGGTGCACGGTCAGCTTCCTCTGATAATACCACCGCCAAGCATTCATTCTCTCAAGAGCCTGCCTGTAGCGTGGGCCTCGTCTGTTACCTGTAGTGCTCCCCCCCCCCGGTCCCAGGCCTGAGTATGATACTCGGGGGAGGCTAGTTAGGTAGGGAGCCCTGGGCAACTCGGCCGGCCTAGCAGTTTACTCGTTGTTTGATGGGCTTGCATGTATGTAAAGAGCCTCTTAGTTCTTAGTTAGATATCCATATCCATATTGCTGGAGCCAGAGCCCACTTTCCGCCCCCTGTCAAGCTTGGTGATGAGCCGCGAGTTGACTCCCAAGGTGAAACTATCACAATGCTACCTATAGCAATGTTGTGTTGATGGTATGAAGGAGTCAGAAATAGCCGCCATGGCATGCAGCTCCACATACGAGAGGAGCCTCTCATCTCCCGTGGCAGGCTTTTCCAGATGGATCATGTAGATACATAGGTAGGTCGTGGTGCCGGTCAAGAGTAATATCCCTCATTCTTATCCCCTTTTGCTCAATCGACGCTACGTAATTGTTGCTATTCGTGAATATTTCACGCACACTGAACCGCACTGAACTGTACTGTAGAGAGGATGGTTGACTTGTTTGCCACTGGTGTTTGCTGCTGGAAAGTCTCGCATCCATCCATCCATCCATCCATCCATCCATCCTCCTCCTCCTCCTCCTCCTCCCAGGGCTAACTCGACTTGGAGACTGCGTGAGAGCGAGTGGTGGCATCGATACCACAATCCAATCATCCAACATTACATCGTGTCAGCCACTACAATCTAAATCCGCAACCGCCACACCCATACACAGCACAGAACTGCTAGACGCTATTCCGACCGCGCCTCACTGTAACCTTTCTTGCACGGCAGTCTTCTTCACCGCCTCAGCCATGCATTTCTGCTTTGCGTACTGTCTCTTGCAGCACTGTACATGGCCTGTAGGAGCTTCATGTACAGTGCTGCATGCAGGGAGGGCTCTGAGACATGTCCCGCGTTGTCTTGCTGTATCGTGCATTTCTTGATGGTCAAATGATATATCCTTTTGGCCATGGCCGTCACAAACGGTCCTCGGAGGTGCTCTTGCCATTGCGGAGTTGGTTGATCTGCCGTGAAAGCTTGACTGAAGCATCTCACGCAGGCATAGGGTAACCACACACACACACAACGACAACCTATTCGTATGCTCGTATACATGAAGCCTTTACCCCAGCTGCGTCTCGTGATATGTGCCGGAGAAGATGACAAAACTGCCCAGAACGGTCGTTAATGCCCCAGACTCGGTTGAATTTCCAGTCTGAGCGTCAGATGCACCATCAGAGTGACGCCCAGCGAGGACAGGAGCGCTAGTAACTTGTTGAAAAGTATGTTGGTATTATCTGACCAGTTCTAGATCACAGGCTTGCACACCCTTTGTCGACGGCCCGGGCCATATGACTCCTCACAAGAAGAGTCTTGGCCATTGATGAGCACCAGTTCAGGTTGGGTTCTCCGTGTAACTCTGTTACACGCCTGTGGCGGATTCATAAGACTGTAACGTTGGTAAACGTCAGTCAAGTTGCTAGCGGTTCACGAAGGTTACCGCGGTAGCTGTCATCCGTACAGCTGTCTATTGGTAGAGACGGAAGGTTACCTAGTGTGGTTGACCGTTGGACTATTCACTTTTTGGATAGACGTGAACTACTGAACTTTGACAGCTTGTTCGGAGCATGGCGTATCAACACCAAGTGATGAATTTGTCATCAGACAGCCGCAGTGTTTACTCTTGGTGTACGGCATGAGATACCTATGTGATCCTGGGTCCTGATTGTATTGGGCATAAACTCACGAGACTCAAAGACGCAGCCATATACCCTTAACCGAGCGTGGCGAAACAGAACCATAGCTCTGGTAGCATCGACGAGAGGTTAGAAGCGGCTTTCCAGTTTCAGAGTAACAACTGTCCTGCAATCATACTGCATATCAGGCTTCAGGTAGGGATCGCTGAGAGGGACGTCAGGGTCCGTACACCCCTTGGGAAGCACAACATATGCAAAGCGGCCCCTGGTTTCCCTCGCTTGATGGACGTTTTGACCGGTCAGGTTCCACTGCTGCTGTGAGAAACGTGGCGATTTGCTCAATATTTCCGTGCTGACGGCTGACGCAGATAGCAAAGGTTTGTCACCTGTTTTATGTCGTGACTTTTATTCGAAGCGATGCAAGCCGCGGGCGACTTCCGAGGGGAATTTGGGCTTGATGCGAGATGACCGAGCTGATTCCGACTCGATAGGTTGGTAACTCGTAGGAAATACTATTGTTGTACTGCTTGGTTGTAGAACGTGTGGCTATTGCGTGCTCGGAGCAAGGTGGTGTATGTGATGGTAGTGAGTGGACTGTGGCTATCCAGGGCGGCTTGTATGACTTCACATCACTTGTAGATAGATAATGGGATGCAGGAGTGACACCTGGGCTTCTTTGCTATCGCAAATCTTATCTTTGAAAGACTGTCATTCGTTTTAGAAATTGATATTGGTACAGGCTGAGTGGTGTCCTCGCCAAGTATTGCCGTGGCAGGAATGGGAATGCAGCTTAACTGAATAGCCAATGATGCTTGGTATTCTCTTCCTCGGATGTTTCTTGCTCTAGGCCATGGGGTATTGATGAACGAAAGGTGTCGGTGATCGGATCGTATCATCAATGGCAACGATGAATGGGGTTTATGCTCCTAGAGTTTATGCATACCAAAGTTGCAAGACTATCAGTTCATTCTTGAATATGATCTATGTTATAGAACATATAAATCACCAAAATACCGCCGGATACTTATTTTGGTAGAGCGAGACGAATCTTATTGCGAAGGTAGCTGCAGGAAATAGAAAGACTACAACGACTTGAGGTAATGTTTCGATGTATACGACCTGAGAGCAAGGGGAATCTGGTATAGAAGACATATTTTGCTAGTCTGAGGATACCCGCTCGCCAGCTAACAATTGAAGAGCATTAAATGTGTAGGCAAATTGTATGGAAGTTGAAATACGTTGGAATATGAAAAAGGGTGTCCCCTTATGGCCCGGAAGCAGCCTGGCTCCGAGAGAGTATGCTGTATCAACTGCTTTTGAACTTTCAGAGACTAGACTTTTCAACAGGAAGTACAATCTGAGAGAGAGAAAAAAAAACGAAACAAGGAAAAAGGGTTGATCACTCTGTTCACGGCCTAGATAAATAGTTGAAAGTCTGAAACAAGTCTGTTCTTACCGCTCTCCTATCGAATGCTGCGCAAGATACATTCTGGCTCGAGCAAACACAGGAAACCTAGCTTTAATATGATCTTTTATATGACCAGTCAGATAATTTCTAGTCTACCTTTTGGCCTGTGAAATTCCAAAGCCTATATGCCCGATGAAGCGTCTGGGCTGGGTTGTCCCTGCAAACGGCCACAACCGAATCGTAGGACGTGCTTGGATAAGAACCAGTACCTGTAAGCGCTCTCTATCTGAAATGGCCTGTACAAGTTCCCAATGGTTGAAAAGACGGGCAGTAATGCATCGGAATTGTGATATAAGACTTCCCATTTTGACAGCTGGTTGTTTTTAGATATCAAACTTTTGAGTAGAATTTGAGATAGTATTACATGAAAACAATATGACTAATTTTCTAGTAAAATAAGATTCTTCTCTCCAGCTCGACTACCGAGAGCTCAAGGCATGAAAAGAAAAAAGGTGATGCTCACACGCTGTCCTAATATATCCCTTTCAGTCACCGATAGATCACCCAATACCAAATGCCCCTGGACTGTTAACAGAACACGTTCTTGACTTGCAGACCCTGATACCGAACGCCCGTATTCAAATGCCCACCGCCTTATATCCTCGCATTCTTGGGATGACTCATCCTCCAACTCGACGTTCTAGAAGTTCGATAATAGTCGTACGTCGGTGCGGTGGAATCTCTCTAGCCTCTGAACTATGCTTTCTGTTAGGAGGAAAACTATCGTGGGGCTCACACCTTTCCCCCATGTCTTTGTAGCAGTGAGATATCCCAAGTCGTTGAGTAACATTTGAATAATTTTATGAGACCTTGGAGAACTGGTGTATGTGAGCTCTCTTGTCCTACTTTTGCGTTCATCTCATCCATCTCTGCGATAGCCTCTTGGATCACTATCCAGAGAATCGTATCGTTATTACATGATGCAACAGCAGATAACTTGGTCAATACCTGGCCCAAATAGCCGAAGCCTTTTCGAATCAGCTTTGAAAGAAGAATGCAACTACTGGTATCCAGTCCATCGATCGCAGGCAGAAGCCCAGCGGTTGTGGTCGTTTCGGTGCACAAGACTGAGCTTGACGCGCGATTTCTATATTATCATTGACCTGTTCTTTGACGGATGTACCTAGTAAACCCACAATGACTTGATTCAGAAACAGGGCGGAGGTGATTACTAGGCATAGTAAACGTTGTTTTGTTTTGATAACCAGCAACCAACCATGCCAGAAAGGACCCCGAAAGTGCTTCGTATATCGATATGTTATGCTTGCAGCGTGTGTCAGAAGGACTCATAAAGTGAAAGGATCAGTGGAAGATTAATGTTGAATTATAAAAAATATCCTAGCCAACATGGAGATCGGCTACTGCCCTAAATCCTGACTATATAGGGGTATCAAGTATGTCGTGCCGACAACCACAGGCATGACTACATCCAACGCATCAACCCATGAGACCTCGCGTCAAGTAAACTGTCAAGCATCTAGAACCTGCTAGCATGGATAATTTACTCCTCGTGGGTAGGGGGGCCAGCATAGTTCTTGTGGCCCCAAACCCAGTACCAGATACCGGAAACCAAGCAAGCAAACACAAACACTACGGGGGCGTAGTTGACGGTTTCGGCAGTGACGGGAACCATTGAGGGCATGCAGAAGAGTGGCATGGCCAACAGAGACCAGGCTAAAAGAGAGTAAGTACGTGATGCCGTGACGAGAGAGTAAAGCACATACCGATGGCGATGACGTTGGCCACGGTTCCAAAGGCACCAAGATAGAACTGTCCAGTCTTGACCTGCTTACGGCCGGTCAAGAGACTGATAGTAATGGGGGTAGCGTACGAGGCAGTCAGGCAAATGACTCCAACACCAGAGAAAGCGTTGAAAGCAGCTGGCGAACCAAAGTAGATGACACCAAGAATGATCTGGACAACCATGCTGAGCATCATGGCGTTTACAGGAACATCTAGAGAGTGGTTGACCTTGGCCCACCACTTGGAACCAGGAATGGCACCATCTCGGGCAAAGGCCCAAGTGCATCGGGAGGCGGCAGTTGTGCAGCCAATACCGCAGATAATGGCCAGGACCATGAGAGGGAAGAGGAGACCAAAGGCACCGCCAGAGCTGCCGACAGCGCTCTTGATGATGAGTGGCACAGGCTGGGCGGAGAGAATGACCTCCTGGATATCGGGGAGGACGAACATCAGCGGGATGATGAAGAGAAGACCAGCAACGGTGTTGATGAAGATGGTTGCGACCATGGCCTTGGGGACCTGGACCTGAGGGTTCTGGACTTCCTCACACATGCTGCGCAGAGTTAACAGGGCCATTCCGATGCATCACAGCCATGTTGGATGTTCTGGCGAAACTCACGAGATAATCATGCCAGTAGACGAGGTGGCGTAGGCAGCATGGAGGAGACCAACACAGAAGGACCAGCCATCAGGCCAGCCAGAGTTGGCCTCGAAGTGACCAAAGACCCAGCCAGCGTCACGGCGTCCATTCTTGGCGATGGCAAGCACGCAGACAACAATGGCAATGACACCGGCAAAGGTCCAGAAGACAGCAGCAGTCTTGAAGCAAAAGTATCAGCAAACACGAGGTGAACTTGACGTGGAAAGGAGGAGAGCAAGCATACATCGATCCAGGGGAGCCACTTGTTGCCCAGCGCAGAGACGGCATTGCACAGGATAGTGAGGCCGAGGAAGATGAGGAAGACCTGGTAGGGCTCACCGGCCAAGACACCAACGCCGGGACTCGACTCAAAGACATTAACGCAAGAGACGATGAACAGAGCCGTTCCAAAGTTGACGGCGAGAGTGATGGTGATGTTTCCAACAATGTACAGCCAGCCACAGATCCAGCTTGCAATGCGCCGCCAACGAGCGGGCGCAAGCATGAATGCTTGGTAGTAGACACCTAGGCGCAATCAGTCGCATGTTGAAGAATGGCACGCGGACAAGACAAGACAAGACAAGCAAGCAAGCAAAAGGGAGGGAGGGAGGAGGAGAGAAAAGTACCTCCGGCGGTAGGATAAACACTGGTGATTTCACCAAGCGACGCAGCAACACAGACAATAATCATGGAGACGGCCAGCCATCCCCAGATAACGTTGACGGGACCACCGCCAATGAGTGGGTATGCCAGGGTTGTAGCGAGACCGTAGGGGATAGAGGCGAGGACGAAGGACATGAAGGCGACCTGGAATGTCGAGCGGTTACGGGCAAGCTCAGCCTTGTAGCCCAGGTTCTCGAGGAGCTGATCGGCAGCTGCTGGGTTGCCCGAGGCCGCTTTCGAGCCCCGACGAGGCTTGTGGTCGTTGACCGAGTCCATGGCACCGTTGCTGCTGCTGGCCGAGTCGCGTTTGGCAGCGCTGGACATGGCCGCGATAAGGGCGGGGAGGGTTGACTGCGAGCTGAGGGGCGAGGAGCTCAGCAAAATAGTAGTAGTGGTGTTGTGATTCCCGAGGAGGCGTCTGTCTATTGCAATACGAGGGCAAGTGAGTGAGTGAGTGAGTGAGTAAGTGAGTGACAGGCGAAGCCCTCGAGATGGGCGGAAGTGAGGGAGATTATAAAAGGAAAGCTACGAGTGAATCTGGGGAAAAGACGACCAAGAAATTTGGGGTAACGAGTACACTTGGGGCCCAATTATCTTGTGTGGCAATCATTTATCATGACAGGGATAGCATACCGAGTAGTGCAAGACAAGATCCGAAAGTGGGCAAGTTTCCCACACGATGGGAAGCCAAGGGTCTTGGAGAGTTGGCCTACCTATTCTCCGGTTCACCCATGAACCATCAACCGTCAGACCAACCATCAGGAGTGTAGCACAGCTGAGAGTGGCCGATCGTCCGAGGTGACCCTTGTGCCACTAACCACCTACCATGACCTGTTCCCACAGAAAGGACAGTAGGTGATACGGCTGTGAAGCCCCATTCGAGCATCAGCTCTCACCGAGACATGCTCGAGAGTCTTTAGTGCGTGGGGCTGGACAAGAGCTTGCGCTCCAGGGAGAGATGCTGACTGGGTGAGACGGATAGGCTGAACCCTCGTGCAAACTCCAAGCCAACCGCTGTGCGTCATCCCAGCGGACTGGCCGACTCTAGGTTTCGGAGCCTAGAGCTCAAACCGGCAGGAGATTAGTTAAATACCGCGCTGTCGCGGGCTGTGTGTTGTGTTGGGTTACAGGGCTGCTCTCTCTTGTGCTGGGCCCAAAGATTTCAGCCGAGGATGATGAGTGTGAAGCGTCTGGATTCGTTGTTGGCTGTTGTTGTGTTGAATGTCTTGTTGCTGGTCAATGCCGAGGAGGATGAGATAGGCGCATGTCAGTTTTCAGCTCGATCCAGCCAGCCAGCCAGCCAGCCAGCCAGCCAGCCATTCTAGAACAGGCTGTGGAACAAACGATGGATTGCTAAGTGAAACACGTGGGTTATGCATAGAATGAAACAAGAGGCTCTCTCCAGGGAGGGGGGTCCTTGGTTGTCTTTGGGGATTGATCGTCACTGGGAATAACAAACATCTCGATACTGTTATTTTACCCTGAGCTGACCATGGTGGTTGGTTGATGCGTATAATTGTCGACATGTGTCCTTTTGTCAATACGCGTACATACACACACACACACACACACACACACACACACACACACACACACACACACACACACACACATGCAGCTTGTCCTGAACACA
>JABFAK010000913.1:0-12788 GCA_013266265.1 Fusarium sp. NRRL 66182 | reverse complement strand
AGGAGAAGGAGCAAGTCCAGCCCAGCCCATCCCATCCCATCAGGAAGTCACGTCGCCGTGGGGAGTGGGCACAGGTTGGCACCTTTTGGGGCGCGCAGTTGGCAGGTGCCAGGCGCTGTTGAAGCCCGGGGGTAGTGATATACTTCTGGAGAGGTACCTGCGCATCTACTTTAATAAGACGCTCAGTGTTAATTCTCTGCTGATGTGGATAACCTAAGGAAAAGAGTACTTGAACTGCATGTATCTAACTCTGTGAACAGGGAAGAAACCTACAGTGCAGGGTGTTTTTATGTACCTGCTGCTTCTGGATTTTAGAGCTTAACTGCGTGTACACAATGGAAGAGATATGCATTCTATGACCGGATTCAATATTCCGACAAGACTGGGTTGGTTGATTCCTTGAATTGGACATTGACTGTGATTTTATTCGACAAGGACAAACATTCTGCTGGTTGTCCAACATTTACTTATCCATACATCGCTATCAAAGGTATTTCAGCGTCCATCCCCCGTGGCCCCGACCCTGGCCGCCCGTTGTCCGTTGAACGCCCAGGCGCCCGGTCCAAACTTCTTTTGATTCGATAATGGGGCTAATAACGGAGTGTGAAATGACGATGTGTGGGGATGCCTCTTCTCATTTCTTGGCCTTTTCCTCTTGCCAACAACGCAACGCAACGCAACCCAGCTCACGATGCCAACAGACATTGACGGGTCTGGGTGGGTTGCCAGTGCCAGGTACTGTGCGAATAAGGATATGTAGGTTTTCTGTGAATGCAAGTGATGATTCCGATGAGGAGGATATGTCTGCACGTCAATATACTGACTGCATCATCACCAGAGACCAGCAATTGCATTCCATGCTATTCCACCTGAACCCCATCCCTTACCCAGTCCCCTTCCGCAGGCATGTTTATCCTGGTTTCTCTTAGACCTCGGCCGAGGCGTATCGCGCCATCCGTGGCCTTTACCTTGCCTTGCAGCGCTTCCAACGCTTCTCGATCTCCTAGGATGCCCTGGATCCTTACCTGCTCCAAGCGTGTGTGTGTGTGTGTGTGTGTGTGTGTGTGTGTGTTAGATTGACAGAGCAAGGGCACTCTTGGCAAGATTTAAAGACAGTGGTAGCGTCGACAAAACTCATGCTGCAAACTTGATACTGACAGAAAGGCGGTGCAGCAATACTTGTCGATAAACGACAAATACAAGCCCTTGACAAGCACCATCCACAATTACTGTGTACCTATCCATTGTTATCCGTACACCGCATCGGCTTGCCAAATCCACTTACACAGTCGTGTTTCCACGTGCTGGCGTTTGACTTCTCCTTTCTCAGCAACAACTCGTTAATATCGCAACTGTCATCTTTTTCCAAACTCCAAACGAGCTATCATCTTGATAATGTGGATACCCAAATTACACGAGCACCGCTACCCCCTTTCTACCGGTACCACGGGGCGCATTTTTAGCGGGGACGGCCTTGTTCTCCGGATTGTTCCATTTTGAAGATGGAGTACATACTAGAGTGAGTACCTCCAACAAAGATATTCCGAATCACATCAGATGCAAGGCAATTGCTGTAACTTGTAATCTTCTATCACGGCTGCATCCTCGTTCTCCCTCATGGACGACAAAGTAAGCGCCCGCGAGAGTTTACATCCGACTCTTGCGTCTTGATCCGATTCGCGGTGGCTCCGGTCGCATCGACTTGAGTGGTAGTTGGCTTCATCATGATTTGGCCGAGGCCAGGTTTAAATAGCATGCATGATGATGTCTACTAAGCTGATGACAGGTCTTGAGGATTTGGGGGTTGCAAATGATGCCTCTTTTCGTCAGGACAAGCTGCAATCCCTGCGCAATCCAACATCAAACATGGGAACTGCAGCATGTCAAACATGTTTCAATAGACTACGACTTGCTTGCTTCCCTTCAGCTCACACAGATCAAACCAAACCAAAGCATCGGCTTCTGAACACTGTGTTGCAAAATGGAATGGCAGTTTGCCCAAGCCTACTGCGGCGTTCGGGCCGTTATGCGATGCCCTCGCAAGTGCGGATGAAGGATAGCTGGCACCCAAAGACAGGACCTCCACCCAGTCACGGCGCATGTCGAGATGGTTCGATTCTGATGATACCCTGCCGGTCTCTAGTATTACGTACGTCTGTATCCTGACGCCTCCAAGACTGGGAATACATCTACGTATCTGCTTTCTGTGCTGGCATCGCCGTGCTTGGTCATTGAATCAGCGCCTGTTCTAGATAACCAGAGGTGGAAGAACTTGCAGTCTCAAGTTCCCTTCCAGTACGTTTACCCCTCCGATCGCCTCCCGACGGCGTCCTAGAATTCCATCGACTATTATGACCTGGCTTGGGTTATCTGAGACTGTAGCTGAGACACACCTCGAGATGAGATCCTGCACTGTCTGTCTCGCCCTGTTAGGGGCCGCTTCGGATACCAGAGCTGCTCAATCCGTCCCTTCATCATGTATCCTTTCCTCTACTCAGCTGCTGACGAAACGAAGTGACAATCTAGGCAACAGGGATCTAAATGGACGACCCCGGATGGATGGACGGACTTGTCCAGGGGCCCACCACCAAACCAAGTCCACCTGTCACGGCCAGTCTACCCGGTGCGTCCAACATCAACCAACGTTGAATGGTAAATTCACATCGTCTCTTGGCTTGGTAAGTTTGCGAGTAGGAGGGAGGTGAAACGCCGACGACTCTTCATTTTGCGACAAGAACATGTAAAAACGCGTTGTGCTTTAAAAATATACAATAACTACTAAATACTATTTGTTTTTTTATTCTGGAACTGCTTAACGTTATTCCATTTAAACGTCTGCGCCACGCAACCCTCAACTTTAACCAGCCAATATTCGGCATTGGCATGGGTCCTCTCCTCTCCACCAACTCCAACTCTACGACCGTCTCCTTGTAATCGCCGGCTAAAGGCTTGGTAGTCCGCATGCATACCGGGCTCGTCAGCACCATCATGCATTTGGTCACGGGCAGTGATTAGCTGCCGCTTCTACCTTGGCTTGAACTGATCATGGCCCGCTCGCTGGACTTGTTTACGTGAGTGAGTGCATGTGAATCGTCCGGCATAGAAGCTTGAGCGAAGCTGAAGTAATGCTTCTGCACACAGGATAGAGTTGGCATTTCGGGATATGTAGGTCCGAGGTCATCGGTCTAATGGTTCATTGGGTAACCCTACTACACCCTGTAGTTCGTAACTCCGGTGCGGAGTAAACTTGAACGTCGATGCTGAAAGCAGGCTGTCTTTATCATTGGGGGATTGGTATTTTGAGATGGCTGTCATGGGCAAGCGTTGCAAACCCCTACTGTAGCTAAACATGTGTATGTGATGTGAGTGAACCACTGACTACCAAACAATCGGATTTGCGAATGTAGACTGAAGGCAGCAATTTGGCCCGCATTTGGTAACAAAGAGTTTGGTATTTGCTCACTTGGCTATTTGTACTTTATATTATCTTCTTTCCGTACTGGGTAATATTCGTGTGGTGGACATTCAACCCCCTAGACAGCGTCAAGCAATCCCCGAAATTGTCAACTTCATTCAACAATCTCAATCACAATGATGCTAGGCCATCTCTTCGATTCCAATGTTAGCTCAGTTGAGGCTGAAGAAAGCGAGTAGCGGAAGTCAATCGGTCATAAGTAGAAAAAAGGCATCCAGCTAAGCCACCCTTGTGTGGGAACGATATAGGCCTCCAAACTGATACCATCGCTGCCTGGAATGGATGGATGCCTGGATGAACTCTGAGTTGTCAGCCACCCGAGCTTCACGCTTTTATCAGCAACTATGACCGCTCTTAACTATCCGGAAACCGTACAAACTATTATCCAATATAATTTGGAAAAGCTTCATTTTACAGATGCCCTCCGCGGATCAGTGCCAGCTATCCGTTGTGTCTTTGGTTTCTTCACAACTACAAGACTCCTCGGTATCTCGCTCTATCGTTGTGAATTTTGTTTTGGAAATTCCACAAAAAGGCAGAATGAGTCCTTCTTATAATTCATAAAAAAAATATACTGGGTTTGTTGTTTCTAGGTGGGACGGGGGCTCTGTTGAGGCTATCCGGCAGATATGTATCATATAGATATCTCGTGAAACCCAGCTTTGCCACGTCAAGAGGAACCTGTATCATTTCCCGTGGAGGCAATGCTGGGTGTTTGGCTTTGTCTACGGTAGTGTATGCTGCTATTTTGGTTCGTAATTTACTATTCTGTAGTTGATATGTTACCACTACCACTGCCTTCACCCTCCCTATAAGTGTGTGCGGATCCCTATAAATTTCCTCGATCGCATAATCTAGATCTATCAATATTTTGAAGTGATTCTATATTATTCTCTTCACCTAGCCAGCTTCTTGAGCCAGCTTCTTGAGCGCGACTGGAACTCCACGTACACATCAATTGTATTGCCATAGTCTTTACCATGGCTGCCGATCCTATCAAATATTACAAAAAGAAGAACCAGGATAACGATGTTGCCCATACGGGTGCATGGACTCATACTGCTGCTTCGCGTCCATCGTCAGCCGTGGTATGTGAAAGCTGTTCCAGCAGATATCGTTAGTTGCTAACTGATTAAAGTCCGCAGACATACAAAAGCGGGTTAATGATAGCAAGAATAAGTCTTCTAAGAACAAAAAATAAGCAATAGTAAGTGTTTCAAGGTGCGCAAGTTACCATGGGGGTAAGTACTGACATATCTCTTTCACAGACCAAGTTTCCTTTAGACGGTCTCGCACAGACCGAGATATCAATTTCAGGAGATGCTGGCCGACTAGGCTATCTGAATCAGGAGCAGACTGGTTTTCTGTAAGATAATGGCGATAGTGATTGGTCAGATGGTTTGAATTCGTTACTTCTGCGTGCAGAATATCTTATTGAGCATGTTGCCTAGGCGTTGGATGACTCTGTTGTTTCTTTCTCAATGTAAATATTAATATGAGCCAGCTAACTCAAGATCTGATTTCTGAATAGATGTTGATTTCTTCCGAGTCATGGTAGTTGAATCCTTGAACAGCAACTTGATAACGAGCACGTAACTGGTAGCTTGTCGGTGGAAAGGTGAACTCATACTTCTACGGACACTCATGACTGCGATACTACGCAATCATCAAATCAAATTCACTCATGAGGGTCTGCAAACTCAAATCATTCTTGTGAAGAGGACTGGATTGGATGAATCTAAAAGACATGAGATCAAAATTATAGACTGTGAGGTCTCAGGGTGGTATCCGGAGTACTGGAAATTTTGCAACTCTACGATTGCTGGTCGATTTCGGCTGGAATGGCTAGACCTGGTGCAGCATATCATACAGGTTTATATACTGGAGTATCTAATAATACAGAAAATCCGCAGCCTTTTGTTCTATCAAATGCCAGACTACTGGTGGTTTAGGTAGCCTGTGATGGGTTGGAAGCCACTCAAGACAGGTAATTCAAACGGTATAGGAAGTATTCGATTTTACGAAAGACTTTAAATTAGTTTCTGCCATAAGTATATAAGTCTTTCGCATAACAGTTTAATAATTCTGGGAGGATCACAACAGACAAGTTGGTGTGAACTCAGTCTATGGCTTTGTCTCAAGGTACGGTACAATACGTGTTTACACGCGTCAGAAATCCAATGGCTAACAGCATTCCACAACCAAATCTCTCAGAGACGAACCTCCAAGTAGTTAAGCAAGTTATTAACGTCGTAGTCGAATACGTTCTGGTTACATGCTTCGCTCTCGATATGCTGGAACAAGGCGCTCAGACGTTCGAATCCTGCATCGCAAGTCGGACATTGCTTGTCAAACATGACATTCCAATAACGAAATCGACCACGCTCGTCCAAGATATTGCTGATGGTGTAAAGGTCCGCGTCGCAGGGACACGTGCCAGCTTCCAGATGCAGTATCATGGCCGACCTCGAGATGAACATTCTCGTACAACCCAGGCATTCAACATTCTTTGACGCGTGTGTCTTCTGATGCTGGAGGAAAAGTCAAGTTGGCAGGATCAAAAATGGGATAGACAATGAGAATTACATACGTTCAAGAGATTCGAGCGTGAAGCAAAGAATCTGCCACAGTTCTCACATTTGTTGTGGACATCCACGTCGTGGTCATGCAACTGATATTCGTAGTCGAAGAACTCATAGCATTCAAGACAAGCATGATGGGCTTCTTCCAAGTGTTTCTCTAGGTCGTCTTCCGAGTGGAAGTCGGGCTCATGATCACACTGAAAACAGACGTGATGCTGGGAAGAGTTCTCGATGTGTTGCTCTTTGGCGCTGCTGTGCGGAAAGTGTCTCTCGCAGCGCCAACAGTACGTGCAAGGGTGCTTGTCTCTTATGTGTTGGTCTAGAGAGGACTCAAGCCGGAAGGTCTTATCGCATGCGCTGCAATAGGCCATCTTGGCTTGGGTATGGGCGTGATCAATACTACGAAGCTTGAGGTCGAGACTGTCTGGTGTCGATGGTTTGGCTGGGGTACTATGATAGATGGAGGAAAGAGTCTCTAGTTGAAGTGAGAAGTGAGTGTTGATTTCCATGAGCAGAATCATTGCATAAGCACGAACTCGCAGTGTAACATTGTTGATATTAACTATCGCTAGTGAATGGAGAAATAACGAGGTTTGATTGGCTTCATTAAATCTACAAAACAGGCATTAATAACGTGACTCAGATGTAAGTTGCCGATATAAACGCAAATGAACAAAGATCTGATATGCCTGTTACAGCGCAGTGTTGATTGACTAAGACGAGGACCAAGCAAGTCTATCTGCTTATCGACAAACATACTTCTCAGGCAGAGGAGGTTGGATCTAGAGCCACGGATTCTAATGTTTTAATAAATCCCACCTGTGGAATTTCCTGAAATGCACAATTTCTGACTTATCTACAAGGGAATATCACCGGAGCATCTACCCTTGACCAGGCTAGCATCCTTGCCAGTCAAATCGTCAAAGTATTCCAGCAGCGTCTCGACCGGCACCATGTCCATGAGCCCCAAACTAGGATGGGAAGACTTTAATGTCTTGCCACTGAAGAGAACCCGCACGTAATACCCGCCCTTCCTACCTCGAGCATCTGAAGCCTGCGACTTCTTGTATAGTTCAAAGACAACCTCGCTGCCCATTCCAGGCCAGACCATGACGTCGATCTGGAGAATGCTGAGGAGACGGCTCACCGAGCCATCGTGTGCAAAGTTGTGAAGGTAGAGAATATCTTGCTCTCCTGCAATGACGGCTCTCAGGTGCCTGGCTAGCTCAGCTACCCATACACCCCATGAGGCTGAAGACGCAGCGAGAGAGGCAGGCGCGTCGCGGTACATTTGCGAGTATTCCCACTGCCCCAGGCGATATACTGTGTTTGCGAGTGTTTGATCAACACAGGTGGTTGAGTTCTTGCCGTTGACGAGCTTGCATGGGAATGGCTTGCCGTGGCATTGGCGCGCTGAAAGGTTATCGTAGTAATGGTCAAAGCTCTCGTGGAACCCCTCATCGTCAGCTGGTACACCAGAGATATCATCTAGTGTCTTGTACAGCGCCTTGGTTTTGTCAAGGTGCCTTTTCCACTCGGGGTTGGACGACGACTTGATGGCGCTGCTCAACTTGCTACCAACGCTGCACCTGTACTGAGGCTCCAGACTATCGACACCCGCTTGCTGGATGAGCAATGGAACAGACTCGGTTGTCTGATACATTCCGTGAATGAACATGCCGGCAACCTGACTTGTAATCTGGTTATTGGTCACCCTGAACTTGACTCTGCTTCGCCAGTCTTGATCACGACCGGGGATGAAGTCGAGGAGATCGTGGTAGACTTCATAAAGATCTTTGCCGTGGACCCAAGAATCGTCGAGCCCCTCGGCGGTGATCTGAGGGAATTGACAGGACCCGATCCATCCGGAGGGGACGAAGGGGTTGATGTCGGAGGTGAAGCCTTTCCAGTACCCTTGGGCGTTGGGTTTTGGGCTGTCGGTGAACTGTCTGCCAAAGTAGTATAAGCCTTGGTTGTCGCAGTTCCACTGATATGGTTCCACGGGGAACGCGTTGCTGGCGTAGGGAGTACGCTTGTGGTGTCGTTGAATCTGAAGAGCCGGTGAGATAATTCCATCATAGCCAGACACGGACAGAGCGTACTTACCACTTGGACATGTTGCAATTCGTACTCTTTTGAAGGCTTCTTGTATTCCCTCTTACGCGCGTGGGGCATATTGCACCAGTTATAGGTCCCATACTTGTCGTCTGGCGTCTCCGACGAGTCGAATATGAAACCATATGTCCCCTCACCATTGATGGCCGACTTCAGGCTGTTGACTTGGTTATCACTCGGGGCATACCACTTCAGACTAGAGCTATGGCTCAGCACAGCCGGCGTTGCTGAGAGAAGAGCGAGTAGGGAGCTCTTTGGTAGGAACGACATGTTGGCGTACTGATTGAGACAGAAGAGAGTGCCGGACAAGAGAAATGCTGCTAGAGCAACAGACCGGCCTCGGAACCTGAGCCATGGAAGCGCCATTTAATAGTGACCGCTGCAGGAAGAGATGACCTTGTTCAATAGAGTCGATGTACGGGGGTTGTTGGTGAGGCTATGATAGAAATTAGGCGGTTTAATTAGAGTGCGTAGTTGCACGTGGGAGTTGTGAGTGGCTGAGACATATTTCAGAAACGGGTCTGGTATAGCCGAGATGATGGATGCGCGCACGATGTGCGATACTGAGTGATAATTTGGCTGCTCTTTTAGATAGGAAAGAGATGGAGATAACGAGGAGCTTTACTATGTAAACGGTAGAATCGCCGATAATTGTAATTGTGTGTTGTGTACTCTACCTCGTGTTCACTGTTACCCAACGTGTTAATACGCGATTTGTTCTCTTTACACAAGGTTTGCCAAGGTCTGGCCGTTTATTTTGATGCCGTTAAAAACTCTGATGAAAAGGTTATCTTGACCTGGTCATCGAATATGATATCTCGTACTGTGATAAAGAAATATTGCCGTGTGATTACTACCCATGTAACGTTAGTAGAGCGGCCCTGACTTTGGTTTGAACACCACAAATGCATGGACTATACTTTTATTTTTCATCGAGACAACAGCGCCACTGTAGCTTTATATAGAAACCCGATGTATTTGTGCAATGCAGCTCTTTCTAGATCCTTTGTGTGATCAATCCTTCAACGCTGATTACGTGAGATTCGATCTGAGGGGACGATCAAGTGCCACGCTTACGGCCATTATGAACTCCTCCAACGTTCACCTTTCCCGCAACCACTTGTCAAGAGCCGTCTAACGTGGGATATTTGGTCTAATAGGGAACATATCGCAATGGAGATACCATGGGAAGCCCGCATCGTCCGTGACCCCAAGTTTAACCCTCAGAGCACCACTCAAGGTTTGCTACCACTCGCCAGGTTTCTGTGGGACTATTCTACAGCTGAAGGCGTCAAGGCTAGTCATAAAGCGGCATTCCAGTCTGGCAAAGAGAAGTTGACTGGATTGTTCTCAACTTGGCAGGCCTCTCCAAGTCCAAAACCGGCAAGACATGACTCAGCTATTCATATTGAACTGATGCGAACCTTTTGCATAGGATCTACCGTCGGAAGAGTTTGCGCACTCTACTCTTGGAGACTCGAACGGTCTTCGGCTGGTTCACGTCAGCGTCAAAGACTCTACACTCTACTGTTCTCTTCAGACCTACCCAGCTCCTGAAATACCACCTTATGTCTGTCTCTCCTACGTCTGGGCCGATTTCGGTCCCATGTGGAACCGCGGCCGTGACTTTCGCGAGACTGAGCTCGAAGTCCCTCGTTTTAGCTATGCCGATACTATTGACATTGTTGTCAACGATCGGCGGTTGTCTATCGGCGCGAACCTTCACGCTGCGCTGCTTGGCTTGGAGAAGCATCTCAACGGTAGACCTATCTGGATAGATGCAATCTGCATCAACCAGGCCGACCAAGATGAAAAGGCGGTCCAAGTAGCTCGCATGGGAGAGATTTACAGCGCGGCGGAGAAGGTATTCATCTGGCTGGGACGAAAACACACCGAACGAAATGCATCCATAAACATCCTTCGAGTGTGGCCCGCCTTTCCCGCTGATCCAGATGATGCGAACATCGTATTCCACGGGAAGAAGTACAAGACAGCAAAAGCCTTTTTCGACGCAACTTCGACAGGCTCCGAGCTCCTATCGTGGTTCAGCCTCCTGCGAACCGTCACCGAAAGCTGGTGGAGTCGAGTTTGGACGGTCCAGGAGTTTATCCTCTCCAGAGATTACGCTTTCTTCTATAACGGAGAAGAGATACCAGTGTCGGAGTTCAAGAAGGCAATGGACTGGACGTATTTTGTTGCCGGCCACTTCTCGCCAAAGATGATTCCACACTGGGTCACCTTTCAACCATCCATATTCGACCTCAAGAGACACGAGGCAAAGCTGAATCTCCTTGATGTTGCACTCCTTGGGGCTACGCGAATGGCTGGAGATCCGCGTGACAAGGTATGGGCCTTTCTGGGGATCACTGAGCCGGCTTCTATCGGGAAGACACCGCTCAAGCCAGATTATGGGAATCGGAACCTGGGAGACTTTTATCTTGACATTGCGCAGCGGCTTGTTCAAGGTGACGCAGGGCTCCTGATTCTATCTCTGATCAACCATCCCTTGCCTCGAGAGTCATACACGTTCAAGTCGGCAAAGCCGCTTGGCAACCAGCTGCTGGATAAATACAAGGCCAGGAAGCGCCTACCTTCTCAAGATCCTTCATGGGCGCCTCCAAAAGAAGACTTATTTGACGAAAGTCTGCAACCAGACTGGAGTGGGAAGACGGTGGGATATCCGAGCTGGGTCCCCAAGATGGCGAGTGCCGTTGCAATCGAGCCCCTGTTCTTGAGAGAGATGAAGGCACAGAAAGCTCGTGGTAAACCATTGCATGATTCGAGCTGGAGGATATTCCACCCGGCATCCAAAGTTCATAGCGAGTACTCTCTTTCGAGAGATGGGAAGGCTTTGTCGCTGAGCGCTCGTGTGTTGGACACTATCACCGAGGCAATCCCTCTGCCCAAGAACGAACAAGTTGAAAAGCCTTTTTACAAAACTCTTCGATCGTGGTACCCCGGAAAGACTCGTCTGGCGGATATTCCATACCCATCTCAGCCGTCGGGAACTGTGCCAGATGCCCTTTGGCGCACTCTTTTGATGAATATCTGGCTCACGACACACCCGGCCCCCGAAGGCTGCGGAAAGCATTTTGCAAATTACCTCGCACGAATATCAGACTCGCCATCGGATGTTAAGCACGACATTGGACTCCAACGAAACCCCGATCCCAAGGAAGGAGACATATTTGCGACTGCAATGGATGAATCTGGGCTTGATAGGATGTTGTTCAAGACGGAAGTGGGATATCTCGGACTAGGACCAGCTCGAACTCTGGTTGGTGATACTGCTGTGCTAGTTGCTGGAGCTCACGTACCGTTTGTCCTGCGAAGGGGGATTCCAGGATGGATGTTGGTTGGGGAAGCCTATGTGCATGGCGTTATGTATGGTGAAGCTGCTCACGAAGCATCTTTCCAGAACATTAACGTCGTGTAGTTGAAGAGCCCCAATCAAGTCTCGATTACTTCCCTGTATGCTACGGTGTAGTTTGTGCACCATGAAAGAAGAGAAAATGTCAAGTTCATCAGCGGACCTAGGAGGTGGAGGAATCAACTTTGGAATGCCCGTATAGTAGCTCATTACATTGATATGCGTATAAATCGGGAGGCCTCCTTGCTATAACCCGGCTTTGCAGTGTTGTAGCTATCGAGTCTACCATTTGCCCGTACCCTAGTGCGCAATGGCTCTGGGAATCGCCCACTTCTTGAGCTCCTCTGCATTCTCCTTCCGCGCTTCCTGCAGAGATGCAATGTACTCAGGGTTCTTACTGTAGAACAAGGCGTCCCGTAGCTCACTGTAAATGGCCTTTCTGAGGCTTAGATCGGAAGTCTCGAAGCACTGGTTGACTAGAACCCTCAGAGTATTGTCATCGACCTTGGTGACGTCGGCCGATGACTTGACCACGCAACAAGCAACAACTGACTTGGCCGTCTTGGCGAGACCTTCGCTGGTGAAGTTGTAGCAGAAGAAGAGAGTGTCTAGACGCGAGATGCCACCCAACGGATCGATGGAGATGGCGCTGGGTGATAGTAAGTAACTGGGTGGTGAAGCTACGGGGACATGGACCTACTATCGAGTTTGTAAATGGCGGCTACCAGAGGATTCACCAAGCAGCTTTCCAATAACACTGGCGGCGAGGTTTGCGATACCATCAGCGACAGGGCCGTTGGAAAAGTCTGAAACGGCATCTTTGATAGCAGGCCCAATGTTGTCAGACTTTTCACTCGTGCATTGGATGTACTCAAAATGGTTCAGAATCTTGGAGATGGGGATCAGATGAGTGTCGTGTTCGCTGTTGCTATCTGGCTGTCAGCACGCCGGACCAGACAGAGGCATCGAGGTCTCTTTTTTGGGCTTACCGAATTCTCTCGTTGAACTGGTCTAGAAGGTCTTGGGCGGTCTGTCGCATATTCTCAAGGGCTTCCTTGATTTCGGCTTCTTTCCCCTTGGCGTCATCGGCCTTGTCGACCTGATCGCGAATAGCTGAGACTGCAGCACCCATGACTTATGAGATGATGTAGGAGTGGTCGAGAGAAGAAATAGGAGGATAGAACTTGTTGGCCGGACTTGAACATGTTCAACTCTGGGGAGATGGTGGGATATATATATATATATA
>JABFAK010000912.1:0-18851 GCA_013266265.1 Fusarium sp. NRRL 66182 | reverse complement strand
GGGTGAAGATATGACGTCCGGGTTCCGGAGGGCCGGGGGTGGCTAGACGGAGTAACTGACGATGCTGCGCAGAGTCTAGCTGTTGATAGTGGTAATGATGGTGATGGGAAGGTAAAGGACAATGAGTCATTTAATCGAAACTGTACTTTGTGCGTAAATGCCCCATCGACTGTGACGGATACTACTTGTGCATTTATCATCCCGGCGTTTAAACACGTTCGAATGACTCCACCTCGTTGTATATCACCATGACCGCATTTCTTTACTAGATCTAGTACCACTTTTTCAAAGAATTGAGTATTATGATATTCATAATCAACCACATGTTGCATCAAGGATTCCATTCCTTCGTAGATAACTATTAGATGAGATCTACTTTAACCCCCACCCGCCTGATGGTTCAGCTGCACATCAGATCATGCAAGTTGGGTAATGTAAAAGACTTGTCAAAGTCCCTCGACATGTGAGAATTTAATAGAACTGTACAAGTTTTAAGTCGTAGCTGCTAAGCATGATAGAAATATGAGATATGCTCCTACATCATGTCTTTCTCTCAAGACTTGGATGCCAGCAAGGCGATGAAGGCGTCACTTCTTTCAAGCGCGCCAAAGCAGCAGTAACTTGCTCATCTGTGATAACACCTCCCTGGCTTCTTACAAAGTCTCGGTTGTTGACGATGTAGTCGTCAGCTAGTTCCGGCCAGTCTGCATTGACAAGCACGCATCCTGGTCGTGGAGGCTCAGGCGGGAGCTTGCGTTCGTGCTTATCGCGGAATATATGGTATGTAGCAAGAGCATCATATGGATGCCAACGAGGCCGGTTGGAATCAGTTCCGTGTATGGGCAGGGGACAAGAGATATTCTCATCTGGGCTGGAAAGCAGGAAGTTGATCAGGCTATCAAACTGCTCCAACGTTGGTGGGTAAAGAGTTCTTGGACCGTTGAATCTAGCCCCGTGTATCCACATGGATTTACACTAGACACAGTGAGAATTCATGGACAAGTCAAAGGGATGATAGACATACCTCTTGCTCGGTCTCGCCACGGTCAAAGACAACAACACCCCCAAAGATCTTCCCCTCTGCCCAGTACCCAACAACATCAGCAACCCCTTGAGGGTATTGATCCGCATATGTATAGGCCATATGGAAGAACGCAGAAGGCGGGATGTATTCTCTTGTTTGCAATGTCAAGGTCAGTTCCATGCGCCGTCTCTCCGCCCAGGCTTGGTATAGCTCCTGCTTATGTGTCCCATCGTCAAGCGTAAAGAGGTATGCCGCAATTTGATGACAAGCGACGACAACAAGCTCGACAAGTCTCAGATGGAAGTCTTTGGAGTTGGGTATTGTGTTCTGAAAGCATTCCAATAGCTGATTGGATCGTTTAGTCCATGTCTCGTCTTGTTGTGTAGCCGTCCCACTTACATGTTTATCGAATGGAAGCGCAGAGGGATTAAGAAGAGCTCTAATCTCACGGACCTTTTCCAAGTGTCCCTCGCAGACCTTGGCATGACCGAGTTCGAATACAGGATGTCCTTCAATATATGGAGAGCCTTCCAATAGTGAATCTTCCGTCGGCAGCCCATCAAGAATCTGAGCATATGTAAACTCTGCGATTTCGGTCGAAAGTAGGTTTGAGAACGCCCGGCAAAAAGCCTCGCGATGATCTTGATCAACAGTGCTGATATCTTCCAGAGGCTTTACTGTGGTATCAAGAGCCATGTTGAAAGCAAAGAAAGAGCTGTTAGTACGAATAAAAGTAACCGTTTGAGGTGAGGGGATGGATGCTGCGGGGCATTAGACCTAAACCTCACATCAATTGCTTCAACCACCAACAAACTGAAAAGTGCCCGTCAGTAGGCCCGAGAACATGACTGTTGTTTGAATAGTCTTGATTGGTAGTCAAGACTAGAGCAATCTCTTGGTTACTGACAGCTACTTCGAGTATTCCGCTGGCTTGACGTCAAGGCTTCTATAACCTCTCGCACACTTACTCTACGGGCTGTTATCAATACTTGATGAGTTCAACTGCGGTTCTCAACATGATCAAAGCTCGGCAAAACTTGGATGAAGTTGCATGGGACAGAAATGATGAAGCTTGGGAAGAGTCTCAGAAGCGGCTTCGACTCAAGACTACATGCCGCCTAGTCGAGTCTCTGGCTGGAGAGGTCTTGGCGAAGCAGGCATCACTGGTATCTCCCATATTCTTTGGTGGATTCAACGTTCTCTATCGAATACACCTAGAAGGGGATCCCTCCGATGTCATTGTTCGACTGCCATGTCCGGATCTGGTTCAGTTCCCGGAAGAAAAGACGCTATACGAGGCCGCAACTATGGCATACCTTGCCAAAAATACTACGATCCCGGTCCCAACGCTTTTTCATTACACTTCATTCTCAGACATTGGACCAGTTATGGTCCTGCAACATGTCCAACATACGCGGGACATGTCAGATGCCCTTGCGATCCCTAACCAAGATCCAGATGAGACTCCGGTCCTAGACCCAAACATCGATGAGGACCTACTCAGAAGTCTGTACAAGAAACTGGCAACTCTTCTAATGCAGCTTTCAATACCTAGCTTTGCCCAGATTGGATCGTTGATCGAAGACGGCGGCTCCTATTCGGTAGCTGGACGACCCATCACCCAGAACATGAACAGCATGATCCAACTTGCCAACATTCCAAGATCAGTGCTCCCGCCTTCAAACCAGACATGCAAGAGAGTCGACAGTTGGTACACTGCTCTAGCAGAGATGCATATGGCACAGTTGCTCTTTCAGCACAACGATCTTGTCCGCTCAGAGGACGACTGCCGGAATAAATATGTGGCTCGCTATTTATTTCATTCACTTGCAAAACAGGGCAGATTATCTACTTTTGGGTTTATTGAAGATAGTTGGTCTGCTCAGTCAAAGTCTTTAAAAGTTACGTGCCCAACACCAAATGGGTCCGACTCTTTTCGACTGTGGTGCGACGACTTGAGACCAGCTAATCTTCTTCTAAACCAAGACGATGATATCGTTGCAGCCATTGACTGGGAGTTCACATATGCCGCACCCACGCAATTCAGCCTCGATCCGCCTTGGTGGCTCCTTTTAGAGGTTCCTGAGATGTGGTCTTCTGGAATTGATGATTGGGCCAATGTTTATGATGCTCGGCTTAAGACTTGGTTGCTCGCAATCGAGGACGCCGAATGCGGGACGGTTGACTTGCCCCCATTCAAATTGTCCTCTTATATGCGTGAGAGCTGGGTGAGCGGACGCTTCTGGCTCAGCTATGCTTCAAGAAAGAGCTGGGCCTTTGATGCCATCTTTTGGAAGTACTTGGATGAAAGATTCTTTGGTCCTCGCGATATCAATGGTCAGGAGAACCAGTTTTGGACAGCAAGAGTACATCTTTTAGGGGAGGGTGGGAGAAAACATATGGAAATGGTGGTGCAGAGAAAGATGAAAGAGGCGAAAGAGCGCGTCTTGGTTGATTGGGATTCAGCCACGGCGAGAGAGCTTCTACATGAGGCATTGGGAGACGATCGCGGCTTTGAGGTTTGAGTAGATGGAAGGGATGTTGGACCGCGTTGTCGCTTGGGCCAGCGGGCGACGGTCTCTTCCTAGGTGACTCTATCGTCCGCAGCCCGTATGAAGTTGTCTCGATAAGAATATTCCAAGGTAGCTGTAGGTGAAAGAGGTAATGACCAGTAAATAGTCGAGAGTTCTGGGCTGAAGCTGAACCAACCCCGCTAGGTAAGGATGCTCGACGAAACGGGATCTACTGCAGGGTGACCAACAGAGATCAAGTCTATTAGAGGGCATTAAAGGCAATCAATCTTCGCCCAGCATGATTTTGTATCCCCTTTTGTCTGAGGATTTGAAAAGACTTGGGAAGAGAACCAGTGAATTGGTGGCCGATGTGGGAAAAGAGCAACAAGGCCTGGATGATATCTTGGCCTTCATCGACGCCATACAGCAAGCAGATTTGCGCCAGATGTCAAGGAGTGCGTCAAGTGCACGGAATAGGAGGGGAAAATCCAAGGCCAAGTCGGTGGAGGAAGAGAAGATGGATTACGAACGCAGACGGGCAGTTAAAGAAGAGAACATCGGACGCCTGTGGGAGAAGATACATGATTTGCAGGCCCAAGAGGCCGAGTTAGCCAGGGGTGCTTAGATTGGGACAAAAGAAAGGCACATGCATCCTATTGCCAACCCAATTTCTCCTTCAAAGCTTTTGACTTGGCAAGCAGTTCGTCCGCCTCGGTTTCATATAGCCCGTTCCTTTCCAAGTACTGTGTGTAGCGCTCACAGTATTCTGTCTGACGTTGCGCTACCTTGGCAAGTTCTTCATGTTGGGTAAAGAATTCAGATATCATGTCATCAAGCGGTTTGTCGGAAAGTGTCTGCGCAAGAAAATCACAGAATATGTCGGTCATGTCGGTAGGACGGCGTAGTACATGAGCAACACAAAATGCCATGTCGGTTTGATCACTGCCCGAACAACCGGGATCTAATTGTCCGTACCATTCCCTTCTAAGCTGGTCGCAGAGAGCGCTTGACTTGCTTTTCTCGTCTAAAACATGCCGAAACTCGACATGCATCTGCTTGCTTGTCTCGATAGAATCATGGCCGGTAATCCAGGATGGCGGCGTAAAGACTTGGCGTGGAACACTGCATGCAAACTCCCAGTCAATTATGCCCTGGATCTGCAGCTGCTTGTCTACAATAATGTTGGGGCTCCGCAAGTCCAGATGGTTGAGCACAAAAGGACCCTTATCCAGCTGAGGATCGATAAACTTGAGAAAGATACGCTCCATAGTATGAAGCGCAAAGATCTCTTGCTTAACGTCGTCAATGGTATGATCGCAAACTGGTGGCGAAAAGAATTCCGAAACAAGGCTAAATTGATATTCCATGTACTCTTTAGCAGACGCAAAGGCTGGTTGAGGCAGTTGTCGAAGCGTGGCTGCAGACATAGAGATGACGGGACCTAACCCGGGTTGCGAGCTGCCATGAGGATCCGGCATTAAGGATCCTATCCGGGGGAACTCGAGCTTCCTAAGTTCGGCCAGGATGTCAATTAGCTGGGAGTAAAAGCTCTTTCTGTGCTCCTCCTCAGCTTCAACCAGAAGTCTCTTGTCCAGCGGTTCGCCGGGTATGAGGTCTGCAATGAGAAACATGTGCGATTCTTGACCATTGCTGGTCAGCTTAGCATTGCATCCATAAGCCCGAACGTGTGGTACGGGGATAGGGGTGTTGCGCTCGAGGTATCTGTGTCTACATCAGCAGTAGCCCAAGACGGGGGAAAATAGGCACTTACTGTATTGTCGCCACTTCGCTCAACAACTTGTCCCAGGGATTATCAAGAGCAGGTTCAATTGGAACTCTGACAACCCATTTGGGGCCACCTTGGTCAAATTCGACAAAAAAGCAAACATTAAAACTACCGCTGTCCTTTTTCAAAACATGGCACGGCTTGCCGTCGTTGTACTGTGATGCCAGGGAACAAATCGCGTCTAAATCGAGTGATTCGATAAATGCTCTCCTGAGTTTATGATATTGATTGTCTGTGATAGCTGGAAAGCCTCGAGTATCGGGTCCAGGGGTTGCAGCCTCCAGGTCACCGATACTCGACCCATCAAGATCGGGCAGTTTCACTCTAATGTCACCTATAAAGTGGAACAGCCCGATCCATAGCTTAGATAGGTAACAAGTCGCCAATTTCCAAGGCGTGCATAGTAAACGAAAGAGAGTCGACAGCATGGTCAGTTTAGGTAGCCTTGAAGGTTCACTGACGAACTAGAAGCGAAAGAGAAGAGGTGCGATAGGTCGGCTGATGGTATTTCCGGGCTGCTCCTGCCAACACCAATTACCAACTACCTAACCGAGTTATCGTATACAGATATTTAGCTATTTATCAACAGGCTACCTTTGGGTACCCGCTAGTCAAGCTGATTCTCCAGAATGAACTTGGACTTGAAAGCAGAAACTACAAGACGATCGGTGAAAAGAAACATGGACGAAGCGAAAGAACGGGCTCTGGGAAATTGCTTCTTTGGCCTGTATGCACCGAGCTTACCATCCCATGAAACGAGAGGCGAGGAGTTGGCACGCGAGACGTATGCTAGGATGTCGGGCCCACATGCGTTGGTCCATTGATGAAGTCTGAATAATAGAACAGTAAGAGTATAATAGTGTATGTTGTACTTGATATGGCCAGTCTGCCTTGGAGGTTGAGAGATCTTGCAACTCAGCAACCATGGGTTCCTATTTATCTCTGATCAGAGCTATCCGAGATATGTTGGTAATCCCCGCTTCGCATTGGGATTTTTCAACACTCATAAAATTTCTCGTAATATTGAAACAACGCAGCATGGATGTTGGCTCGTCCAAGGCCATTCTGCAACCTCTCCATCTAGCCTCGTCCAATAAGTGGCAGGCCAAAAAGCTATACCAGGCTTCATGGTGAATATAGCTTGTTTCAGGTGCCTCAGTGGCTATTAAAAAGTCATAGCCGGGTCTCCCGAATGGGGCTGATGTGATTGATTGCGGCTAATATGCTGTTGTCATTTGTTCAAAATCAGAATAGACGCTTGATGCAGTCATCTTCCAACCTGGGCTGGTCTCAGTCTCGCGTCAAAAAATAACTCGTCCGTATTTTCCCATCAGAGGGATATATTGATAAGACTCAAGTCATAATCGGTTGATTAACATAGTGCTCTTGTCACGTAAGTTGTGGTGGGCGCTTAATAACCCGTGAAATAGCCAAGTTGCCTCACGAAGTTTTGTAGGATTGGTGGACGAGAGCCTAGGTAGGTATCTATACATGTCGCAACCCCAAAATATCAGGCAACAATTCAAACTACACCACAACTTCCGTCTAGATTCTATCCATAAGTCGGCGCACACAACTCACTCTTCGTATGGTTCTCGAGGATGATCTCAAATACGGAAGAATCAGACTTGCAGAGTATCGACACCCTTGACGACGAACACAAGGTGCCGTTCCGCAGAGCCCTCGGCAACCTGCTTTCAACTGATAGGGCAGAATATACCTACGCCCAGATCATTGACGGGTTACCCACCAGGGAGTCCTTCAAAGAGGGCTACCACGTTGTCCAAGGCCATCCTGTTTTTGAGCTCAATCATACACAAATATGCCCGGGCTCTATTGACAAGATTCGGAAGTTTAGAGCTCAGCTTGACTACTCGAGTTTACGCTTTCAAAAGCATGTAAGTCAAATATTGACTGACTCAAAGTAGTACCCAAAACTACTAGCTAAACGCTTTCACAACCCAGCTTCTCTATGCTTTCAACGACACTACTGTTGGTTCCAGAGGGTTTCACCTACGTTTCATCGAGCTCGTTGTCGTCGCATGTCATCAGCTTGCCGTTCACCTCTACAACTTAGATGATGGAGCTCACAAACATGAAGTAGTCGATACTTGGCTACAACAACACCGCATGGAGTCTGTATTGAATCGCGCCGCCAGAATATTCCCTGGCACCTACTACCTACCTCCCACGGCCTTTTTCCATCGTTTCTACACTCATTACGAGCAGTATCCATGCGGTGTTGCTGACGTTGTGGGGTACTGGGCCGAGGGCATGATCTTTGGAGGCGTGGTTGTCTTTGACCGTGGCGAGACGGAGCAAGAGGTAACTCTTCTCACAACCTAGATTAGCAAGTCACCCTGGCGTTGTAAGTACTGACATGTAGTAGTGCAATGCTATGTGGCTGCATGGACATCGTGCGGGTGGTCCGACAACACTCTACCCACCAACACCAACACAATTTGAGTCTTTGATGGATTTCCTCCTCTCAAGCCCCAACCAAGATACACCATGCCCCTTGCCAATTCATGGCACTGACGATAACCGTCCCCGCTGGCACCCGTATCATGCTCTAGCTCAATACCACATTTTCCGGGACAAGTACGAGAGAAAACTGCCCCCTGAACCCCCACAAAGACGCGGTCATAGGATGTATCCAATGGATTGGCCCGAGTTGGGCGACGAGTGGCTTATACATAATCAGGCCTGGATTCGGAACGAGGGCCACGAATTGTCCGAGGCTGATATTGCTGCTGCTCGAACAAGGTTGAAGGAGGTGACACCTTCGTCGCCATGCTGGCACGGAGGTGCATGGCCACCCGATTAAACGAATGTGTAATTAGACAGGCTTCATATGCCATGTGAAAACACCACTCGCACTCTTGGATGGGCTGGTTAAGCATCCAAGCTAACTTTAGTCTTTAAGTTGTATCTCGTGGCCTAAGATAAGCACGTCGGTGTTGGGACTTGGGGGGGTGGCATACATGAGTAGCCCCACGACAAATGACAAGTTTGGGCTTTCAGATTAGTTTATTCTGCGGGTATCTAAAGTAGCGCGGGCTTCCAACCTCTCGGACTCGTACATGTGCACAGTTCTACTATACCGGTGGATATCCATATCTTTCTTTATTTCTTGCCTTCGTTTCCAGGCGCTAACCTCCATGCCCGCAGAGGCAGACTCTGAAGATGCATTACCTTGGGCTTGATGTACCAAAAGAAGGTTGCGGCGCCGAACAAGACACACAGAATGTTGACTGTGTAATATCCATCGTGGATCATCTCACATCTACCTCCACCAGCTTCGCACCTCTCCTTTTCGGATTGCACTGCGCAGGAGAAGGCCTGTGTGATGAGAGGGCTCTTTAACGTGGAAGCATCTGGGTTACCAGGGTGGCATGTAGCCACAGTGAAGCTGTCGACAAGCTGCAGGACGAAGTATCTCGGGAATGTACCGCCAAGATTGCAGACACTAGAGACTGTTAGCTTTGTATATAGTCTAATCGTCGCACAAAACGTACGTTGCTAGGAGTGTCATATAGGTACCGCCAATGACGGGATCCGACACTCGTGCGTGAAATGCCGAGACAGCAACAAACATGATGGTGTTGGTAAATGTCGAGAAAAGGTGTTCAGCAATAACCACCAATAGATACCACGCCGTAACTCCTTCATCGGGGAAGATGGCGACGACGAATTGGGCCGATAGAGCAGCTACAAGTCTGCCAGCGAAGCCCCAGCACCAGAGACGCATGGGTGTGTACTTTTGCGACCACATTCCAGCGTAATAACCGAGGCCAATCTCAAAAGGGAAGTCGATAAGAACCGTCAGAGCCATGTTGTCCTTGCCGAATCCCTTATCCAGGAGCTTCAGGTTGGTGACGCCGTCATTAGCCTGGAAGCCGATTTTGGCGATAAGGTGGACAATGATGATCGTCTGCACGTTCTTGAGCTTCAGAATACCCCACATGATGCGGTAAACGTCCCAGACGCCATCCTCGTTTTGCGACTTGTCCTCCTTCTTCAAGAGGCCAATGCCAATAGTTACAATGATGTATGACCAGCCCCAAAACTTGAGATACCCTCCAAGCGAAAGCAGACCTTCTTCGGAAGGAACGGATCGAAACCACTTGTTGGCGAAATCGGCGGCATTAAAGGCAAGGAAAACGGTGTAAGACATGAAATGGCCAGCAGTAAGGCCAACTGTCTGTGCGGTTGAAGCGTACGAAACGTTTCCGGGCGTCAAAAGGGTCAGCGCCCAGCCGTCAACCGCAATATCTTGCGTAGCGCACATGAGAACCAGGAAAAACCACCAGAGCATGAAAGTAAATGCAGTCATGCCGCCGGGCTTGCCAGCTGTGGCCATCATATCCTCGACGTGCGATCCTAACCACAGCATACCAAAGCCGGAGAGGAACTGAATGGGAACGATCCAAGTCTTGCGCCGACCAATCCTGGGGCTCCAAACAGCGTCTACAAAGGGACTCCAGAACAACTTGAGAGAGTAGGGATACGAGGCCAAGCTAAAGATACCAATCTCGCTGTACGACATGTGGTTCTTTAGCAGGAACGGCACGGAGCCCGTCGCTAATCCCATGGGAATACCCTGCAAAAAGTATAGAAGAACCAAAAGAAGGAAACTCCTCTGGTCCTGTCGAGGAAGGTCGAAGAAGCCATGATTGTTAAGAGAAGGCGTCTTTGGGATAGGGTCGTCTAGGGAGAAGGATTCGCTCTTGATGAAGTTTGCAGCGACGTTATCGGCGTCTGGGTTGGCGCCCTTGCGGCGCATCTCTACTCCGCTGCTCATCTTGCCGTTGCCGTTGGCGTGTCCATTCGATTCCTCTGCTTCTACCTTGATCGTCAGGGGCGGCCGGCCGGATTTGTTTTGAGGTCGTCGAGCTCTGGCGGTCATGTGTGGCGGAAGAAAAGAGGTCGGAAAATCCGGCGCGTACAAGGAAAGATATGGTAGGGATTGTGTGCAACGCAAAGGGGGGGTTAACGAATGCGACAAAGAGGCGTCGAAAGCGTCAAAGTCAGATGCGGGTGGGATTGTCTCGTTTCGTCTTGGTGACGTATATGAGTGTAAAGGTCGCAGATTGCGGTAGATAAAAATAGAGGATTTGAAGAGAGAATAAAGTTGTGATATTAATGAGGGAGAGAAATGTAGTTGAAAGAGTGGAAGAAAGGCTCGAGTATGTAAGTTCTGAGGCAAGGTAAAGTAGGTACCAGCACAAGTAAAGCAGGCCTTAGATAGACGAAGTCACTCACTGCCTGGGGTTTCTGCCTGAGTTTCGGATACGGAATGGGTTGGCGTAGAAAAAAAGTAGTCTCCCGCTACCGTGGCCTCTCAAGATGAGACGTGATTGGGCTATTTTCCGGGGTTTGGGTGGGATTGATATGGATAGGAGGGATGATCTTGTTATTACTAGCTGGCCTCTTGAACGTCTTTGGTGGCGGGCGACAAGGTGACTACTATTGATTACTGTACCTAGGTACTAAGCAGGTAGATGGATGGAATTTCCATCACTGCTACGTCCCTACGTACTATATCCGCAATGATATATCTGACAAGGTACTCCATAGTATCGAATGCCCGTCATATCTTCAAATCTTCGGAAGTCGCGCGTCTTATCCCAAAAAGGAAGCGCGTCAGGGGTCGATTAACGACACCATCTCGCCGCCAATCAAAGGGGTTTGTGATCTTAGACAGCTTGGCATGTTTGTCACTAGATGATGCTCTTTGGCGTTGACAAATAGGGTGTTCAAGGCACATGATGGCATGCAAAGATGCGCTTACAAAGAATAAGAGACATGTGCAGTAAGTAGCATAGTATCTCAAATGGATTCGATATAAATAAAGTCTCGTATTAGAAATCAGTCTTGGTACTATGGACGTATTCTAAATTATGTAGGTAGCGTCAGCGCAGTGGATATAACCAGTTTCCCTTATCTTATCTGCTCCCCTGCAACAGCTCCCGCCAACTGTAGCCAAGCCTGTTGTTTGTTTGTAAACAGCGGGTGCATACCCAACATCAACAACCTCACTCACCACATCCTTCTCCTCCTCGTAATAAGCTTTTAGTGCCATCATGTCGTCGGAAATAGAGGCTCCGATTCGTCATGGTATTGATCAAGAGCTTGCTGATCTCAAAGCCCGAGGTCAGTCTCGATAGCCATGGGCGCACACAATCGCAACACTTGTCTAATTCGTCGCAGCTGCTGCTTTGCGCGAGGAGCTCAAAATCGAAGCTTCCACCATCTTGTCCGCAACGTCCACCCAATCTATTCTCAGCAAGTCCAAAAACATATACTCTTCTCGAAATGCCCCATCTTCGCACGACAGCCTCGTCAAAGAATCCGATAGGCAAAAGGCCTACTTTCAGCAATGCCTCTATCGCACCTGCAGCTGCGTCACAGCATTTAAAATCCACGATCCTGATCCCAATGCCGTCGACGCTGGCCACATTCTGGGCTTGCGCTTCGAGGTCATGTCCAAGGGCCAGTTCATGCGACCCTACTACGTCATGTTAAACAGGCCCTACTTCAATTCAAAGAACGTTCGCATTCACCGGCACACTCTCCCTCCTGCGATACCTCTTACTGGATTAGCTGCACGCCATCTCCCAGCGCCGCGGCCTGAGAGCGACGATCCTCCACGGCAAAATCTCGATCGATTTGTCAGAACCCTTCGCCGGGAGATTGTGCGGTACCACAACCGTCTGGGCGTTTCTGCCGACTTGAGACGAAGCCTCGGACTACACGAAAGAAGGGGCGACACCATCATGCCCGACGACATCGTCGACGTTGGAATTGCCGATATCGAAGCCAAACAAATCCGATTTTCTTGGGCAGATGATCGAAGCGGCAGAGTTGTTATGGACAATGACGGCAAGGTTGTTAAGCTTATGATGTTTGGCCGAGAAGGCCGTGATTGGGAGACGACCAAGGAGCTGTACGGGAAATATGAACGTATTGAGGATGTGGCCAAGACACTCCAGAAGTATGTCAATGGTTGAGATCAATCAACGGTTGTGAACAATCATTACCAGATCCATTATGATCATCACCACCAGCATTGGGCACGCAAGACATGGCTCATCGATGCCTTGTCGCAACTTGGAACTTTAGAGGCTCTTCCGCTCCATGCCAACAAGGATATAGTGCGCTGTACCGCACGTCACTGTGAACCATACAGCGTAAACGACATCAGGCGTATGCCACAGAGTGCACAGTACCAGTACCACACTACAGGAATTCAATGACTCGTCGCCCTGAGGGTGCATTACAACGAACGGATTTACCGACGACAGTTACAGCTGATAACAGCTGCTAATGCATCAAAGCCGCGAATATTTTGGACAAAAGGGTTACAAAACCAGGGGTCTCAATAGCCCTTAAGGCGGTGTGCTGAGGCTGAGGCTAGGGCAATGGATGGGCTGTTCAAATATCAATGTCTTGCCATTTGATGCATTCGACGGCATAGCATAGCACGTCTTTTCCTGGAGGTAAGCAAGTAAGGGTCTCTCATAGGGTGTATTGATCTGATGAATCCGAACACGAGGGCAGCTGGAATTGGATCTCAAAGTTCATGAGCTGCGTGAACTGCAGTGGGAACCAGCTCTCGCCAAGATATCTAGCTCAGTCAGAATTCAGTTTACATATTCAGCTGATCAAATGCATGATAATCACCATTCTCGTGTCTAAGGATGATGGCCCCAAACCACTTGGCTATACTTTGCAGCTATCATCCACTTCACAAAGCGCAATTCCTGGCTTAGTTGTCAATGCTTGGACTTGGTATTGCTACTATGACTTTTGAGTTGTCAAAATCATGCCCATATAGCAAAACCCAATGGCATGTTGGTAACTGGCCCTGGTCGAGAGGTAAATGACCCGGCCGAATAAAGTGCCCAGCAAAATGTCTCTCCCTCAGTCTATCGATAGCTGTGAGCGATGTCTCTGTGGATACGCAATCTCAACTCATGCAGGGGTATCATGTTCTGAGAGTCAGTCTATTGCGACAACGTTTCTGATACCGGTTAGTAACCAACGCTCACGCTGAAGCAGCCAGCATACCTCAATCTGTTCCATCACTTTCATCCATCTTCATTCGGCTTCTCGTCGACTTTGCACATGCAGGCAAACCCTCGTACTCAACATCACCAATCAAGTGGCTTCTTCGTTGCCGGCGCAGCCCCCGAGCTGAGCGGCTCATCTATCACAGCCTCCAATCTCACCCCCGTCTCATCATCCAAGACACTCCTATCAATCTTCCACAGCAAAACTTGCTCCTCCACCACAGCCGTCCACTTCTTCACAAGAGGATGCGCATCCGCCACGTCGGCAAAGACAACATCATCAACGCCCGGCACCTCAAACTTCCAGTTACCGTCTTCAGCCCAGTAGTCGGGTTTGAAGATGCTCTCCGTGCCGAGTTCCTCGCGCGCTTTTGTTGTGAGTTCCATGACTCTGCGGGCGTCTTGGTTGTCAAGGGTACGGACGGCTTCGGCAATGGCTTCAAGCAAGCCGACGAGTTGACCTGCTTTGAGTCCAATACTCGCGCCGAGACTGAACCCTTCGTCGAAACCGGCCTGTAGACTGCTTTCTTTCGATACAGTGATACCCTCGCGATATCCTGCTGTCGTATGCTCCGTCTGCAGTCGATGTATATCCGAAGGATGAGCTGTGCCCTCATCTCTATAGCCCTGCTCTGCTACAGGTGATGAAGGCCCCGAGCCAAAGACGTCGTCCAAAGCATCATTTGTAGATGGGGGGTCTACTTGGTGTTCGTCCTGGGGCCGAGCAGTGTAGGCTTCGTCAATCATTTGCTCAACGGGTTGAAAATGCATAGCTGATATTGGGAGGTGCGAGAGGTTTAGGGTACATGAGTCCCGGGTGACTGTGAAGTTGAGTTGAATCTAGGTTTGACGTTGTGTGGGTGGGACTTGAGTGGCGCCAAGAGAGAAATCCTTGCAACGAACGGTACGTGCCGAGTCTGATCAGCCTTGCATATGCATCAGGTGTTGATTCATTTATGCACGAGAATCGACGTGTTGCTCTGCTCAGTTATGATTTAACTTGCATGATCTTTTTGTGAAAGCTTTATATAGAGTCATATTACAAGACATATACTTGACCTCTTCTCGTCAGAAACCATTCTCAGTACTCCAAAAGTGTAGGGAATGCTCATTATCATTACTCATATTGCACTCAAATTACAACTGCCCTGGCCTATCAACAACATCGTGACTATCGTATCAAGAAGCAACCATCTGTTGCTCTTCATTTTGTGCAATCATCCCTTCCTCAGTATTCAACGGCTGCAACATACGATATTTCTCCCGCAGGTACTCTTTCTGGTTCTCCCGCATCAAGCCTAGCTCTAGTAAAAAGTTGACGACATGGAGGAAATCTTTGATATGTGACCTGAATTCGCCCCCTGCTTCATCGGGTCCTGCCGGAAGTGCAAGAACATCGGCGATGGTACTGGCAATCTCAAAGAGCTTCTGTATGATGCCGCTACCCTGCGTCGCTATACTCACAATGCTATCCAGCCTACCGACCAGGTTGCGAAGCTGTATCGATAACCGTGATGCCGGGAATTGCAGCGAAAGCCCCTCGTGTGTAGTATCCGAAGACCCTGAGCGGAGGAGCCCCTGTGAGAGCGCAAGCTGCCAGAGCACAGTGCGCAACCAGAGTCTAGTGATGAAGAGATCAGCACGCTGTAGCTCTGTGAAACCAACGTGCCCGGCAGCACCCATCCTTGCCTCGGCCGTTGCAGCGTTCATCTCCGCCTGGTCGAGTTGGACTTGCTTGCTCTCGATCCATTGCACGGTCAATCCGCTGATTGCATCCCTTTGGGATTGCCAACAGGCGAGGAATGTCTCGTCGAGAATCAAGAAAAGCTCTATCAAGCAGTTGAACCCAACCCGTATGTGTTCTGGTGTGGCAGCATCCATAGCCGACAGGTTTGTGTTGAGAGGAGGCATGATACTCGGATATCCATCAGCAATGGTGAGAAATTTCTCGTGGATGTATGCTTCCCAGTAGACTTGCTGAAAGCGAGCCATGGGATAAGGTGTCTGTGTAGGATCTGGCAATGTCCGCTGGTGCAGCTCCATGACTTGGATTAGTGATATGGCCTCGCGGATAAAACTGAAGCTTCTGTCGAGACGGCTCAGGCCCATGGTCGATATCTCGAGGTAGATGCACGTCATGATGCGCTTGATGCTGGCAGGTAGCACCTCGTCTAAGCGGCCTACACCATGATTACCAAGACCAGCACGGTTATGTGCCTCGAGACTGTGATACACCAGGTTGTTTATTTGCGCTGCTACACTTCCGTGCGTGTTGTCTGCAGTCTGAGATAGGAAGGTGGTGACAGCTGCATAGGCGTATACTAGAGCTGCGTCTTCGAAGTTATGGTGCATCATGGATATTGACGCGACTATATCGTCCGACGTGACTGCAGGGCTGAAAGGGTAAACAACCTTTTCAAACTCTGGAAGTAGCGCATGGAAGAAACCTGTCGTGTAGACTTCTGAAGTGGGAGAGACGGGGCCGGGGTAAGATCCAGAGGCTGAGGCTGAACCAGGGCTACTCCCTGGGGGCCACTCATTGGCAGCATGAGGGGTTGAATGGACCGCTGAAGGGGACACAGAAGCGCTGGGCGAAGGGCCCATCTGCTGCTGAACATTGCCCTCTCTGGCCTGGGCTACGAGGCGTCCTCTCTTGGGGTTCTGACGTTTCCTGGGAGCTGTGGATCTGATGCATTGCACATCGAACTGACGGCACGGAGAGCAGGGATTACCATCATCGCACTTGACCTTGCGTACTCGGCAGCCATGGCAGGCGGGCATTGCTAAGTCTGAGAGTACGCAGGTATACGTACAGCTAAGGCAAAAAGTGGTACAGAGTAGTAGGTAGTCAATATGAAGCTGTTTCGGATATGAGGCGCGTTTACAATACGGGGTGCGTCTGAGCGCTAGAACTAGACGCAGATGGGATGAACGCCATGATTGGTCACGTGAAGGCTGGCCCCAAATCTGTCAATATGAGTGGCTTGAAGAGAATGTAAAGAGGAGGAACTCTCTTGGGGATAATACGATTCCTTGTTAGGCTCCTATTGTGCAATTAAATAACTTGCACAAGCTATCGAGTGGAGTTTCTGGGGGAGCTCAGCTTCAAGCGCCAAGGTCGATGGTTGAGCTGTAGTTTGAGCCGTCCATGACTCACGTTTAGCAGACCGGACGTCCAATAGTACATGTATAAAATTACCTGTCATTAGTTATATTGTCACTTCGAAACCCAAATTCAAGACAGCACGCCGTTTTGCGAGTCGTGTAAATGCACATGAGACAGGATTCATATTCTAGACCTGTGTGTCGCAATAATCGGCTGAATGATAGGATAGTCTCCTAGAGTGTATTACCACGTACATGCTATCCGAAACATTGCCAAACACAATTTATTTTTAGTCGCGATACAAAGACACCGCTACTCAATATATATCGGTCAAGGCCATTTTCGTAACCTTGAGCGACTTGATACATAGCGCCTCCGAAGCAAGGGTTGCGCTCATCCTACTTACACCAAGCAACACAATCGCAATCGAGACGGTCTCGGTATCTTACATCATCTGCCTGCAACCACATGCAGTAAGTATTCCTTCTTCAAGTTTCATGCTGTTACATTCGGTAATAAAGGATCATGATTGCACGTGTCGATACGCTGTATCTGTGTGCTATTGTCGATGTGGTGCCAAGGTAACCTCGGTGTAACACAAGCACAAGCACAAAACACAAGCACACACACGCCGAGCAGGGTTTACTTGTTGGGAAATATTCTGGAACTAAATCCATGTCTCCCTAACCTTGTTGTTTAAAACGGATCTCACCCAATCTGACATCTCTACCGGTATGGCGGTCTGGTTCTGGCTTCTCCATCACGGGCTTCCAAACCCTATCCGAGATTATCAGTAACCACACAGGTGAATTTTCAGCACTCTGAGGATCGCGCTTAGGAGATGAGACTTGAAACCCTGCAAGGTGATTCCGCCCCATCCCCGGCAGCTACATTAGACTAGAGCGTCGGCACCGGAGCCACGGTTCTGACGCTGCCGCTGTCCGGGGGTGCCCAACGACTAACGGGGAATTGCATCCCTGCGTCCGGGACAACACACTCGTGCTAGACAACACTTACACGAGCGTTCAAAGCAGAAAAGCCAAGTTCGTCCAAGGCAATTAAGCCTTGGCTAAGTTACCTTTCCCACCCCAACATTTTACTGTACAACACATCAGGTAGATTGGGCTGTCCACGACTATATACCTACCATGCGGCACATTCACGGCATACGCCCTCTCCCATCGCATGGCGAGCAGGGATATTTGAATAGCCAGCACAGAGTCGCCCGGGATGATCTGACTCTTTCGGTTCCATGTCCCGTGGTTGAGCCCACAGGACGGACAGGTCGGGGTGGGAAAATAGGAGAGGGTATTGATTCGGAAATCCTTCGAGGCTAAGACAGGACCGTCCTCATGGAACGCACTCCGATTGGTACTATCGAACGCTCCGTACCCTCAGACCCTTTTTCATCGAGGACCGTTGAAGGGGGAGCAGGGAAAGAGTCTTTTGTATTTCACAACCTTGTCCTTGTGTTTGTCAAACTTTCGTCTATGGCTTGTGATGATATCGTCTAGAAGCGGTCGGGAAGAAAATTTACACGTCTCCATGTCGGTATTTGATCAGATGAAGCGTTCACCCCCTTGATTTTGATCCGGCTACTTGAGGTTCGGTGTGGTCGAGTGATCGCCCCGGAATCTCAGCCTCGACGTGTCGTGTCGCAGCTTGGTCTGCCCCCAAACCTGTCAAACCACGGAGAGGAAGAAGGAAAATCTATCTCACTCTATCCCTATCCCGTACTCGGGAAACCTTCCTTGCCACTTAAGACATCCCCGGAACTTTAGAAATCAGCATCCGAGCGATCGGCAGAGGCACGGGACCGTGGAGCTGGGAGACTTGCGAGTGGTGGGAACTTTTTCCATGGCCGTTTTTTCCTAGGTACAGCGTCCTCCCGGCTGCTCTGGCAGGGCTGTGACAGACGACCGGGTTCTGTCTGATAGTGTCAGTGTTGTTGATAACAACGTGGCCCGGGAAATGAAGTGTATCTTCTGGGTCCTGGCTCGTGCGAACCTGAAAGGGGAGAGATTCTTGGCTGGGAGATGGATGACAAAGGGGCACGACAGCTGCAACCTCACCACGCATATTCATCCACCTGCAACATAGTACTGTACGTATGTATGTATTAGCTGGCATGGCTCTTTTGAGACGAGACTTTGATAGCCAGCTCAAAGGCTACATGTACCTTGCCTAGGGTCTCAACCCGAAGCGGTGGACAGACGTCACCGACGATGCAACGGCTGAAGTAGCCGGGGGAACACGCTCTTGTACAGCCTGTCGGTGTGGCATGGTATGACATGGGATGACGAGAGGTTGCGAATACGTCGTATGTAGTACAGACTTTATTTTTCAC
>JABFAK010000910.1:0-11121 GCA_013266265.1 Fusarium sp. NRRL 66182 | reverse complement strand
TTTAATTAAAAAAAACTATAATAAAAAAAGATATATTAAAAAGCTAGGCTAAAAGTATTTATAAATAAAAAGTAATTTAAAATAACTTATTATAAAAGAAAATCTAAGCTTAAATAAAGAGAATTCCTTAATATATTAAAAAAATTATAAAAGCAAATAAAAAATTATAAATATATAAAAAGCAGGGATTATCCCTTATTAAAATAACTTATTTTTACCTACTTTTGCTTTTTTTAAACTAGGGTCGATTTTAGCACAGGATAAAACTTTCTGCGGCTGCCTCTATATTAGGTTATAATATCTACCTATTCTAGGAAAAATTAAGGCGTTAGTAGTAATAGTAATAGAATACCCCATAGACTAAGCATACGCTCTTTAATCTGCCTAGCATGGCTTCTACTAACCTAGACAATGTATCGTCTCCTAGCCGCTCTATACCAGTTATGACAGACTATGACCTTTCTTCCTCGGATAATAAAAACAACGCACGCCTCGCACGCGCTGCACACCGCTTATCCACTGCAACGGCGAGACGGAAGACCAGCCAACTGAACTTGTAAGGTATAGCACCTAGTGGCACTTCAGCTCTAACACCTGGCAGGCTGTTGATCAATCACGTGAGAGAGGCCGATCGCGATCCACCAAGTTTGTCACTGCGACATAGACCATGATGTCGCTGAGTACCCCAACGCCCACCTCTGCAGCTCCCAGCATGAAAACCATTATTCGCGACGTTCAAACAGTGCGCGCCTCAACCGAGCTCCAGCTTGCCAACACCTCCAGCTTGCTTCATGCCGCCCGAGACCAGAGCGACAAGGAACAACGTATAGAGGGCCAGCAGAGCAAATATCAGGTGGAGAAGGAATTCTGGTATGCCATCGAAAAATTACTCTCACTCGGTCTCGATGACATATCCCAGCCTCCAAGTCTTGCAAGAATTAGGGAGCTCTCACTCTCCTTAGGTATTGCTTGAGCTGAATCAGTGACTTTACTATGGCGGGATAGAGTCTAATAATAAAAAAGGTCAGTATCAGAGGACGTTGGCATACGGACACGATCGACAGTTGACTACGTGTCCTGGGGGATGGTGGTATGATACCTTCATGTAATTGAGATCTTGGGTAGAGTAGATAAAAGGCGAAAGTAAGACTATAGCTCTGACAATGGTACTTTGCTCATCACCAAAGTGGAACAGCGATATAAAGAGGGTAAATCAATCATTGTCGTCCATCTTCAACGCTTGCTCGCCAGTAAGGTTTTTATTGAGACAGACTGTGCTCAACTCAGTTATACCAATGTCTTTACAGACCTTGATAAATCGATCATCTGAGCAAGCAACCTCTTCTAGAAATAAACAATCTTCAGGAGTCAACATAGGAACGACATCTGGCACAAGCTCCCAGCTCATAACTCCAATCATCCCATGGCCAAGATCCGCCACATATTGGAAGACTGACGACGTGTCCTCATCGACAAGAATGGCGTATACTTTTCGAGGAGATTTCAGGGCATCGCCAGTACAGAACTTTAGATATTCGCCCTTCAGAGGCTCTTTTAGCATAATATAGTTAAATCTGGGCTTCTTTAGATCTATATACTTATTAATTATTATAGATATCTTAAGAATAAAATATCTTCTTAAAGTATTATTATAATATAACTTTATAATAAATAGCTTTCTAAATTTCTCTTTATTTTTATTAGAAATTAGTTTTTAGTTTCTTAGATATATTTAATATAAAAAAGATAATAAAAGAAACTTATTATATTATTTAATAAGTATAGGAAAGATATTACAGTATTCTCGCTTTATAATATAATAGCCTTTTATCTTTCTTAGTAGAAGTTAACTTAGCTTTGAGTTAGGGAAGATTATGCCCTATTTCTGGCTTTATAACCTTTAGTGCTACTTAAGCATGTCTCCTTATACGATTTATTTTTATTAATTACTCAACTGAACCCTGCTATAGCTACAGTATATTCTTTAATAAACCACTGCTTCCCCTATTAGGTTGGCTTTACTATAAGAATTCTATTTAATCCCTGGCAGCTATATACCTATATAAGATAAAGGGGTATGTAAGTTCGACCTAGGGTTTCGCGCTATCTCCTTAACTAATAATAGCTAAGCAAGCAGGGGCGTGGACGGGCCTCCGGGTGCGCTGGTATACCGAGCAGTATAGGCAATCAGGAGTTGAGCTCTGTCACAAATACTGGCCACTTCCCGCTTCAATCTTGGCTTCCTGTCTATATCTTCTCTCTTACATAGCTAAGTAGTAATACCTTACCAGATTCTATTCTTAAAGCTATAAAAATTATTAAAGATATTTTACCTTTTAAACCCTTAGAGGCTTAAAATAAATATAAGCTATAGATATTTATTATTAACTTTCTTTTACTTAAATTTAAATTATCTTATAATTATTTTAATATTTAATTAATATATTACTTAATATTTCAATTAATAAATAAATTTATTTTTTAAAATTTTATTATTAATATTTAGGATAATATTTACTTAGAGATAAAATCTTACTTAGAAAACTAAAAAACCTTAAATTATTAACTTTCTTTTAACTTTAAAAAACATCTTTTAGAAATAGCTATATTCTTAAAATATTCTATTTAAAATAATATATTTTAAGTAATAAGTAAAGGGAAATTATAAGGCTAAGGAAGTTCTTTATAAACTAAATTAATTTCTTAACCTTTAAATTAATAATTACTTAACAGACCTATTATAATAGCTTGTTACTACTACTAAATATAGCTAAGTACTTTACTTTAATATAAGCAGCTTGCTTTCTAGAGACTGCTGGCTAATTTAAAACCGCTTTATAAGATTTAACTATATCTTAAATATTAATAATTAACTATAGTACTATATATTAATTAACTTCTACCTATCTGCCCCCCTTTAAGTTAGCTACTAGGACTAGCACCTCCTCTTATACCTTTTTAGTTATCCCCCTAATAATAATATAGCTAGATTTTAAGCTATATATAGTAACTTAAACAGAGATTAATTAACCTTAAGCTTAGCTAAGCCAAGTAGCTTACTATCTTAATATAAGATAATATAGGCCTTAGTAGTATTATCCTTTTATTAGCTTATCTCTGGTGGCTTAGGACTAGTTAACTTATGGAAAGTTAAGAGTACAGAGCTAGTTATTATTATTAGTTTCTTTCTCGGCTATTAAGAATACTATAACTTTCTATAATATACTTAGATAAATAGTCTTCTTATCAGGGCCGGAATTACTTATAAAATAAATTTATATTCTAGTCCTATAAATATATTAATATACTAAGCTTTAATAATATAGTATCTTACTTAATAATCCTTTAAATTTATTATAAACTTATATATAGATATAAAAAATAAATATTAATAATCTTAGTATATTTAAAATAAGCTAAAGAATAATTTTAATATAAATATTACTTCTTAAAGTTTATTATAAATTACATCGCCTATTAACTTGCCGATAGATAATTAATACTTATCTCCTCGCCTTAGATCCTACTATTAGCTCTAATCTCGCAAGCCCAGAGGCTCTTTTTTTCAGGATAGGAAAATTAAGAACCTATGTGCTTTGAGCATTGAAGGTACCTGCTTGGAAACCTCAAGACGAACCGACGATAGCTCCCGAGAGATATTACTATGTGGTTCATGAAAGCCTTCAATAGGGACCCAAAGAACTCCTGGAAAACTTTTGAGCAACTGAATTTTCTTTAGCAACCTAAAATGTGTCACGGAGCACTACTTCACTCAGATCTGGCCAACTGGGATCTCGAAAAGCTTCGCTCGGTAACCCGAATTCCGGTTCATGGAAACCCGGAAATTGACCAGATCAGTATTTTAAAACGGAAACCCGAAAAATAATTCCCGAAACCGCTAACATTATGATTTTTGCATCAGCCAAGCTTTCTCCCCTTAGGATTTCCGCCAACTAATCGCTTGAAAGACTTGAGTTAAGCGGTTCTGGAGAGCTCAAGACACGGTTTCAAGGTAAGCTGGGATTTCAGACGTTTCACTACACGGAAAGGAAACCTAAAGTATGACTAGTAGCTATAGTACTTATTGAATTGCCAAATTCGAAGTGTCAAGGGATCGGGCTGTGGAAGTGGAAACAACTTTTCAGAAAGCGGCATAAAGATCTGACTCTAGCAGACGGGCAATTATGCAGCTATCTACCTTATCTTGTTACAGCCGTGCAGCCAAGTATATCCGAGGCAAGACTCAAACTAGATATCCGAGTCAAACAGTTTTATCTTAGGATCCCGGAGGAAATATGTCGGACATCAGCTCACAATACTATGGGCTTTGCAGAACCACAACAAGGGTTCCATGACCTGACCGCGCGGTATTCTAGTTTCAATAGGCACTCCTGTATTTGGCATTCCCTAATCTCATGTGCTAAAGCTCATCAGAAATTAGGCTCCGATTTTGAACGTTACAACTTGATTTCATGGAAGGTATTCCTCGAAATGGTCAAATTCGGCCCTTCGTAAACCTGTTGATCCGGCCTGCAGTGGTGGAAATGAGGCTATACTCGTTATGATAGCACCAGATACCTGCTTTGTGCAACCTTCCAAGGTTTAGTGCCACAACCTCCGGTTTCCCACGCTTGTCTTTGCCAAATCGAGATACAGATGTCAAGTACTATGTATAATGTCTACCAACCTCTGCGCTTGAGTTTAGCCGTCCGGAGCTGGTGTAGCATTGCTCTTACTGACCTTGGAGTTTGCAAATGGTTGTCTTTCCGGCAAGTTAACACGTTAACTCACCAAAGCTATTCCTCATGTCGTGCACTCGCAGAGTTCTATTGTTGTACCCTTGCTTGTCAGTTTGTAGCTTGTTTTTGCAGCAAGTATCAGTTCAATGGAAGTGTGAGCCCAGAACACCCGGTGCCCGGGCTTCTTGGATTTTGCCCTTCGATTTCCGGGAAAAGGGCCGGTCAATTTATGACTGATTCAAAATCTGGAGCTCCATAAGTTCTAGGTCACACTTTTCCATGATATCAAGCTCGACGCAGTTTAGATGGTTAATCGACAAGCTCAAAGCAGCGGGATGGTGCATTCTCCGGACTTCCATACCGTAGACCCTTCCGGCGCATTAGAAGATGCTCCTGACGAGTACGTCCAGACTGATACCATCAACCCGACAGGCACTGGACTGACAAGGAGCAACATAATAGCCGCCCTATGACCGACTCTGTATCTCAAGACACTTTGAAGGTGCTGGCTGTGACAGAGCTCGATGTGTCCAGGTTTCTCTACTAAATCAAGTCTCTCGTCATTAAAACCCCGTTTTATGCCGCGCGGGAGTCCTTACTGACCGTTATTAACCCGATTTTTGGCCGGAATAAGGAGGCAGCTGAGAAGCCGGCTAGTATCCCCTAGACCGACTAGGACTACTTCCTTATTGCTATTACCTACCTAATTCTTGCTTCTCTGGAGCCTGAGACTTTTAAGGCAAAATGGCTATAAGGAGAGCAGGAATAATTATCTCCAGACTGTCTATATAGCACTAGAGAAAATAAAAGTCGGTCTAAGGTATATGCTGGCCCTATAGAATTGTATTATATTTATCTTTAACTGACTACTTGCAGTGCCTAACTTAGCCTTTTACTCTGCCTGTTATTGCTTGGAATTCCTTTTGCTGATAATAGATAAAGCCAGATGATGGCGAAATTTGCCCCTGACCTTGTGACGGACGAGGACCGCTCCGATTCTGATGCCATGGCCCACGCGAGGGATATCCATGATGCAACGATCGAGCTGAGGAAGACTACCCGTACTGCGAAGACCATGACGGCTGCTGAGGAGCCATCGAGCACCGATTATGCCGAGCCTACCGAGTCCGAGGCGTGGAAGACACTTCCGCTGCAAGGCATGCATTCAAATACTGGGCGGCGAATATAAGCATGGGATCTATATCTTTAGCAACAGTTCTCCATGGCGATTATATATTAAATTAAGGTATTTAAAGGGGTAGGAGGGAAGGGTATTAGATATTTTATCTAGATTTTTTTTAATAAAATCTAAGCAGCCTTAATAAGATAGTATTTCTTTTATTTCCTATATTATACCTCTTTTAAATTATTTACCTCTTATTTTTATATACCTTTACTATAGAGTAACTAAGTTATAAGTCCCTAATATATTACTTATAGGGGCCTTATAGTAGGAAGATCTAGGAATAGCTTCCTTACTTCCCTCTCCTAGCCTGTTAGAGTATACCTAATTCTCCTATACTAATAATTAGACCTAAGTCTCTAATAAAATTACTAGTCTTTAGTAATAAAATCCTATAATCTTAAAGCGGCTATAGATTTATATAGCAGATAAAGTATAATAGATAAGGTTCTAAATAGCCTGCAACTATACCTAGCCAGGAAGGATAAGATAGCTAGGGGGGTAACCTTAATAAGCGCTTAAGTACTCCCTAGAAGAACCGCCGATTTATAACCTAAGCTCTTTAATAATAGCTAAGATTGGTTTACTAAGATTCTAGTCCTATTTGCTAGATAATTAAGGGCTATGTAAAACAAGCGCGACTGAGTCGCAATAGTACTGGATCGCTCAAACACAGCAGGTATTGATGATGACTTCCTGGCAACAGGAGTACTGTGAGCAGGGGCCGAGAAAGGACTCTTGTCATCAACGACATAGACAATCGAACTTGTGTTATTCCGCTTGCTTCGAGTGCTCGCGCAAGGATTTTGACCTTGTACACCAGGACGTGCGCTTTTAAGTGGCATTGATACTACAGGCAAGTCAATGGCTTCTCCATCCATGAGAGACTCGATTTTGTGACAAGATTGAGACAAATTAGCCATCCTTGACTTGGGAGGAATCTTCTGGGGGAGAGTCTGTGTAGTTGGAACAATCTTTTCTTGTTGCCAAAGATCAAAATCTTTCGTTTTCAGAGTGGCCAGCTGGGGTTCTCAAAGTCTACATCCCTATTTAACAGAGTCTTTATATCTATAAAAGACTGGCTTATTAATATATAAGAACCTAATGCTTTAGGATTAGATTTATCAGTTTATATATTATATAGCCGTAGAATTCCCAGTATTAACCTTGAGGGTAATTATTGAATATTTATATAATACACTCTTTCTGAACTCAGCCACTAAAAGATCATGTACATTACAATGGAAGGATGCGAAGACTAGACGCGAAGGATTAGATATTTATATTCAACTAAGAATATCCTATATAAGATTTGATTTCTTCCCACTCACTAAACTCCATTATGCTGATATCCGTACTTGCCAGACTGTCTTGAAAATCTTTATAAGTACAACCAGAGATTCTTCTAATATAATAGAAAGAAGGAGAAGATACAAACAGTTAAGTCATGCGTAATACAGGTTTCTTGCATCAGCTATAGTGTCAACGAAGACTGTGATGCGCTCGACAGCCGCCTTATAGTGAGCAATTGCAGCTTAGCTTTTTATACACTCAATTCTAAATCCAGCTAATAAACATTTCTACGTCTATGCATTCTTTGCAAGTAAAAGTAACTTCTGTTATGAGGTTAAGACTGGCTTCTGTCAATAGAACAAGCTTTTTCTACAATAGCAGAAAACACAGTAACTTTCCACAATAGAAGCATCATGCCCGATAACTCGTACAGCGCCGAGGGACTGATGCGCAACGTAAATTGCTCCAAATATATAATAGACCCCTGTCTGTCTTCCAACCATGAGAAAATCCAACTCCAGAAGCCCACAATGCAAACTTGATAATCCCCATGAGTCATCATCTTCATCGCCATCAGATACAAGGAACCCCCCCTCACCTTGACACCATCATTGCCGTTATCAAGAAACACAATGGCTAGCAGAGCAAGCAGATCCGCCAAATCGGATACCAGCAGCACAAGTCGAGCCATCATTCCGATTTCGAGCTCTTCCTTCTCAGTACTACGTCCATATCTTGTTACCTGCAACCGAGGCAGAGATGCCACGATCGCGAACGATGACATGCGCAACCAGAACGATGTTGGCTACGATCCTACATATATCGAAATGCCATCGATACACGCCTTACCGGAAAACATGGCCGAGCTTATACGTCAAGAGTTGCGGCCCATTTACTTTGAGATAACGGCCGCTGGTTTACGCGGCGAAGACACCTACAGAGTCTGGTGGCGTCGAGATGCGAGCATGACAAGCATGGATAAGAGATACTGCGTAGAGCCAAGACGGCTGTATCACTTCTTAAATAAAGAAGTCATGGTGTACTTTGAGACGGACTCAGTCGCGGGCACAGCCAGTGCCAAGATTTGCCGGTATATCTATCGTCAGTGGTTACGACTGAATCATGGCCGACCATGCTTCCAACGGGATGGTTTTTTTGCCAAAGCAGCCCAAATTAGTGACACAGATGGACCTCAGAATCTCAAACAACTGCATGTTCTCCACCGCAGAATATGTCTGCAGTTATCACGTCGCTTGGATGACCTTGTCGATTTCTACCCTGATGCAAAGACAAAAACACCACGGCCGCCTTTCTACGAGCCGGTACATACCAAAGACATACAGTCCTGGCGAGACAATGGCTACATGATGCGCCATCTGTTCCGTGCGTTGTACATTGTCGTCGATAACCAAGCTTTAGTCGAGCCTCCTGCGTTACTGCCTGTCCAACCAACAGACGACCCCGACGTTTACCTTGAACATCCGCAGGAACAATCTCTATCCGTGTGCACTGTGCTTCTCGTCAAGACCGGTGATGAAGCACATCTGCACTCTCCCATCAGTTTCTTACCTCTTTTTGACGCTGGTCTAGCATCAAATGTCAATCGGACGGATTACCAGGGGGAATCTTCTGGGGAGGAGACAGTGGTGCGCGTCAAGTTAAGCGTTGCTATGCGTTTTGTATGGGAACTGTTACGGAGAGAGGAAGAAGCTCTTGAGAGCATTGGACAGTTTGCTCAAGATCTGAGACAAGAGCAGGACACATTCTGTGACGCGTGGGTGGAAAAGGTAATGAGCCATTCTCACCGCGTTGGTGTTGATAAAAACGGCTATTCATGGCTAGCTGCGCGTCGAGCTCTGGCAAGGATGAACGGCGAGGCTTTCGACGAGGATCAGGTCTACCCATTCTGGGAGAAATTGAGGCGTTGGTAGTGACGGTGGTGGAATCTCCCGCAGAAGCTCCTAATAATAGATTTCAAGGTCGACTGCATGCAAGCTCATGATATACAGTCATCCAACTCTTCCACAGGTTTTCAAGTATACAATCTGAATCGGCAAAAGCTGTTGACTGTTCAGTTGAATCACTTTTGCTGTGACTCATATTCAGGTTTATGCCAGGTTCTTTAGACTCACTGCGAGCTTGATTCTTTCAAATTAGCAGTTCAGATCAACATGGGTCTCTTCTTGGTTGTAATTTTCGGCTCGCCAAGTACTCACTTATACCGTAGTAGCACCGGCTCGTTCTAACGGACAGGAATATAGATTTTCACAGTCCCAGACTTTACTTGACATCAGTCAAGTTGAATCAGCCATGAAACGATAACCTCCAAGTTCCACCAGACAAATCCTTTCAATCAACTATGCCTTCCACAATCGTAAATCTTTCTGCTAGAAGCGAAGCATTCGCTACTCCAACTAGCATGATTCCTTTTTTGGATATGGTTTACGACTTGTGTGACCCGGAAACCAACCCCGATGGATATGTTAGTCTTGGTGTCGCTGAAAACCTGCATAATCTGCAAAGAGTAGGATACAGAACGAGTTCAGATAGCTAACTTCGAACAGACTTTGACGCACGAAGAAGTGATGGGATCACATGACAAACAACGTAGGTCAGCTTTCCATGCTGCAACTTCGGCGAGGCTCATCTTTAGTAGTTCAGCATTGATAGTCATTCCTTGACTTGGGGGGATGGCTTCTGCGGCTCACATCGTCATCGACGGGCAATTGCGAGATTCGTCAACCACATGATATACTACTTGTCTCTGGGCCCCTTACTTCTGTTGACATAATGTAGCTTGGTACCTTTAAAGTTACGATCTGTCTACTGTGGACTACTAAATCTCGCCCTGCATTGCTATTTATCTTGGAAAAGATTGTGGGCCTTGTCGAAGTAAAGGAAACGGGCCTGTTCTATTACGTGGATCAGGCTACCATGAGTTTCGGTCCTAAGCTAAGTTGAAGACCTCGTTGTGTTTTAAACTTGTATTCTCGTGAGCCCCCTGGATGGAAATGCCCTGGATCATCTGCCCTCTTAGTAACTTGTAGTAGCTGAACAGAAGGATTCACTTGCCGTCGAGGTATTCATCATGACAAGGCGGGCAGTTCAAAAATGGCAGTCAACTGAAACGTCTGTGAGCACAGAATCATTAAGACAAAGTACTAGCCTTTAATAAGACTTTTAATGTTAATACTAAGTAAGCACTGCAGACCTGAGGTCAGAGTGGTGATGACGAGGCCACAGAACCAAGAGGTCGTGACCGAAACAACCATGGCGAATGCTGGAATGGAAGACAGCAACAACGTCAGAAGCTGTTTGACAAATTCACAGTTGGATAGAACCCTTTTGTTTAAACTGTAACTTGTATTCAGTTGTTAAAATTGATCGGTCAGACACTCTACTGAGTATTTGGCCCAGATGTGAAGCTGAAATCGGCGCGTCAAAGGCCTGTTACACTGCGTCTCAGATAACCACGGAATAATGATGGTATTGTCGAAGCAAACCTTGGTTTTCTTTTAATTCCAAAGAACAAGGATCTTCTCTCACCGCAACCATTTTTTGCATCTTTGTTTCAAAATAGGCTCTAGCTTGCTCTAGGTGGGCATGAAAACTAGAGATTCCGTATAGACATGAGCCATAAAGGTATTTGGGATAGTATGCTGCTCACTAACCAAGTCCCTGATTCCTGTGCAACCTCTGCCGTTAAGAGGAAGTTTGTTGCAGTAGTAATCATCTCCTCTGATTCTCTTGTTACAGGGCTCTTGGCCTTTGACTCAAACATTCGCAATTTGGAATCTTTACATATATGCTCGTGGTACTCTACACTTGGGTCCATCGCGAATCCAATGCAACCCAAGACCCTTACAAGCTACACGTGTACCCTCCCTGCCTGTACAGGCAGATACC
>JABFAK010000902.1:0-50856 GCA_013266265.1 Fusarium sp. NRRL 66182 | reverse complement strand
CCACTACCCTTCTTGCCACCCCCTCCGCCTCCGCCTCCACCTCCGCTTCCACTAGTACCACCAGCCATCATGACCTTCACTTTGCCAACTGGCACAACGTTGAAGGTCTCTTCAGGCCTGAGCCCCTTAATCAGTTCAACTTCGCGCGGCCACATGCGCTCTGTGTCGCGGGCGCTTTCGTCTACGACACCCTTCTTGCTAGACGCCGCCTTCCACCGATCGAGGATCTCCTTGACTGCCTTGCCCTTCTTTGTTGCGCCGGGTTGCAACTTGGCCTTGTATTTGTAGCGTCCGAGGGCATTCCATGGAGCACAGACAGGTATGACTTCGAGAATCTCGTCGCCGGGGAGAGGCGTGCCAACGATGGCATCGAGTGCTGTTGTCTGGCCGGCTTCGTCCTCATCGAGCATGTCAACACCTTCTTCCATCATGACACGGCGTATCTCTTCGTGTTCTGCTGTCTCCTTTTGGTGTCGCTGATGCTGCGCACGGCGTCGTTCTTTGGCGGCAGCGAGCTCTGCCTCACGGTCTGCCTTGGCTTTTGCTTCAGCCTCGGCCTTCTTTTGTCCGACTGTTGCACCGATCAAGGCCTCTGCAGCAGCGCGATCCTCTTCATCTTGGTATTTGTATTTGGCGGCAATCTTCTTCGCCTTGCCCTTTTGACCTCGCTTAGCAGGGCCTTTCTTCGATGAGCTTGGACTTGGGGTATTGGTCCCCAGGGTTGTGTTAGTAGACTTTTCAGCAGTCTCGGGTGGTTCAGGGCCAGATTTAGAAGGTTCAGCTTCTTCTGCTTCTTCTTCCTCTGCTTCCTCTTCCCCGGGACCAGTTTCCTGTTGATTAGGATCCTCCTGGTCGGCTGTGTCGTCCAAGACTTTGAGCTCGGAGACCCCTTCGTCAGCCTCTTCAACCTCGTCACGGCCCTCGCCACGACCGAATGCTTGGAGTGGGTTGTCGCGAGACTCTTCATCACGCTGTTCGTATTCAGATTCGTCATCAGACATATCAGGCTCGTCAATATCAGCCTCCTTGTCGGCTGATGGAGATGTCGCTCCTCTGTAGGTTTCATCACCAATGGCAGAGTCATCATTGTGTAGGCGATGCTTTATGTGCTTAACCTTGCTCTCCTCACTGATCCTGAAAGCAACTCCTAGTCCAAGAAGAAGCTGGGCTGGGGGCAGAAAGTTCTTCTTTCCTCGAACCATGAAACTCCCCGTTGGGAGAAACTCTCCAGTCGGAGCAGACTTGGAAACTTGGTCAGCGTTGACCCACCAGGCAGACATTCCAGCTTTTGAATCCCAAGCATCTGATGAGCACACAGCGAGTGATCCCGCTTGGGATAGCGTTGCAGGAGGGATAGGCGCGTCCGGTGTCTTCGGGTTGTTCTTTATAATGACACTCGATGCTCCATGCAAATCGGCATGGCAGTAAACATCGCCTTTGCGAAGGTATTTCTTGTAGACCATCTCGTTCTGCTGAGCATCTTTACCTCCGATGACCAGGTAGCCATCAGACGAGATGAACCAAATAAACTTCTCATACCACATCTGCTTGCGAATTGGCTGGAGCAGAGCCTTCTCCTGTTTCAAGCCTTTCTTGAGATCCTCATTGATCTTTTGCTCTGCATTCTTCATGGCTCTGGCAGCTTGTTGTTGGGTCTTCTCTTCCTTGACAGCTGCTGTCTTTCGTTGGTCAAAGTATTCTCGGGCATTGCTCCAAGGGCTGAGACCAAGATTAATTTCCACACTCAGCGCTTTGTTGTTGGTCTGCTTTCCCTTAACCATGGCCGGTGTACTTTCATCATCGCCTGGTGAGCTGTCGTCGTCGTCGTCATCGTCAGTCTCATAAGGGTCCTCCTCTTCTGGTTCGAACTCCTCTTCAGCTAGTTCGAGCGTGACAAGGTTCTCAGCGAGGTTGAGGGGCAGCTTTATAATCTCGGCGACCGGGTTGTGTCGCTTCTTCTCGCGTTCGACCAACTTTCCAACATCAACCCAATCCATGCCCTGGTTAAGTAATCCGTTGACTGCATCCATGGCTTCCTGAACTCGCTCAACGTTGGCTTCAATGGCGGCAGCCTTGCGGAAGTTGAGGTTCTGGGCCTCTTGCAATCCTTCGATTCGTTTGTTTTGTTCATTTTTGGCAGCCTCTAATTTTCGTTTTGCTGTCGCTTCTCGTTCAGTCAGTCGAGACTCCAGCTTCTGACCTTCGAGAGAGGAGAAGAATTCATCAACTGTCTCATTGTAGCCCTTGTACTCGAGAACCTCGATGGTAGGATCCTTGTTCAATTTGTAGGGAACGAATGGGTGGAAGTCTTCATACAAAAGATTATCCCGCTTTGTCTTCGATTCATCGTCATCGGCTTCAGTCCCCTCGGGCCTTTCCCTACGCTTCGCAAATATGTAGCCAGTGCAAATTTCCGAGCTCGTGAGCCCTTCAACTATTTGTCGCGCTTCCGTCAGTGACTTGACCAAATCATCCAACAAGGCTTCGTTGGTCAAGACTTCCTCTGGCTTGACGGTAGTATCGAAATTGTTTGTGTGCAACAAGTGATCCACAAGTACTGGGGGCAATTCGGTGATCGATACAGCTAGGCTCTTCCTCAGATCGCCGCCAGGCTTCCCTCTCTGCTTCTTTGAGGACGCTACAGCGGCAGAGGCCCTCTCAACAGCAGTCTTGAGAGACTCGCGGACTCTTTCCTTGGTCAGAGGAGGTATTCCAGCATAGTTCTGCCTGTTCTCTAGGGAGTATTGCAAGCCGACTCGCTGGGGCTCCTGGCCTTCACGTTCCGAAACGGTTCGCGCAAGGGCAAGGATCTTCAAGTCGGCGTCCGTCAGGATGATATTGCCGCTCTATGACAAATGTCAGTGACCTAGAGTCTTCCTCCGAGCAGGAACCCACGTACGGCAAAGAACTCCAAGAATAGTCTGTATTGTCCATCACTAAACTCAAATTCAAGGACTCGATCGGTGCCCACTTGGTTGACTGACGTCAACCGTCTAGTTTTGAGGAATTTCCTAAGGCGTGCAACAAAGGCGGAGGGTGCTGCAGCAGTTGTACGAGCGAACTTGGTCAAATGACAGCGAAATCCGGTATCAATAACGAGCTGCTTCTTGTTGTCTGGTTTCGCAAACTTGAGGAGGATAATCTTGGACGAAAGGTCATATACGTTGGAGAGTCGTAGAGTCACTAGGCGCTCCTGGAGCTCATGTGCAATGATCTTGAATCGAGAGTCAGAGCAGAACCGCAGATACGAGTATTGGCGCAGTACTCACTTTCACATCCAATGAAGAGAATCTCTGCTTCATCTTGAAGTACACTTCTCACTACTGGGATACACAGGCTTGAAAAATCTCGAGCTCTACGCTACATTATCGCGGGACAAGACAAACCCGCATCGTGGGGTAACTGGAGGGGCATGCTGACATCATCTGCACGTGACCTTGGGCTCGTCTATCAAGCTTGTTATGAGTTTTGCTCTCCCGTGGAAACATTTACTCTAAGGGTATCAGTGGATATCATGAAATATCAGTAATGGACGACTCTGATATCACGAGAAACCTCACGAGAAACCTCAGGATGGAGCAAACCATGGTGATCCAGCTAATACAAGCCTCTCCGGTACCACAAAACACAAATCTAATGCCAATGTCCGTCAGTGGCCTTGCTGATGGAGACTCAGACTCCAGCAAACCTCAATGCGCATCAGACTTGCATTAGCTCATCCGGAGCGTTTCTGAGGAGACTCGCGACGCATCAAGTGCTTGCGTGGACTCGACATGTGCAAAATGATATGCCCCAGCTTCTTCTCAGACAACGTTTACGGCACAATAAAACATTGCACATGATCCCTTCAACTGTCCTGATACACGGGGACATATGCTACGGTATCAGCAAATGCCGTTGGGGCCGAGGAACTTTGCTGATCAACAATCGCGAAGCGCGATTCGCACAGTACCAAGCTCCAGCCGCGGCATGGATCTAATAATGTCAGAAACTAGTGGCAGGCTTGTGGTGGTCTGAGATTGACTAGCCCAGCCCTGCAAATTACCTCCTCAAAAAGGATGTCCGCAAATTAACAAACTGCCAGTTGTCGCAGCAACGTTGAGTCGAGACCCCTGAGCTAACTTTGGCAGATTAGCGCTCCCAGCGCTGACAGCGACGGTTTTCTGGCATGGGGGAAAATACGGCAAGATTCTCAAGCAAAATATGTGATCAATTGGGTTTGGAAAAGCAGTCAACAACCAAAAGCAAATGTTGCTGCAGCTAAAGGCGACCATCGCAACACTCAGCTCGACAGGTGTCAACCGCAATACATAAATATGGAGGCTGGTGATCTGCCCAAGATTGGCAGTGGAGATTCTGGCGTGCAGCTGTGGAGGTACCGAGGCCACCCAATGTCATCCTCCTGCTGAGCTTCTGGTCCTGATCACGCCCGTTGGAAAGCCAAAGCGAGGTAAAAGGTCTGACTACTCGTTTTTTTTGTTGCACTAAATAATGCACTTGCATAAACGCACAGCAAGATCCAATGGCAAGCTTCCACGATATCGTCCGCGTCCGGTCATTACGAGGTCTGTCATGCCTGATCAGCCGCCGTCACTGCAGCTGTACGACGCTTGACGTGCCGAGTTTGGAACATTTCGAGTGCCAGGGATGCTAGGGATACCAGGTTGGAATTAAGAGGTTGGGAATTTCACATGGCAGCCAATGGGAAGAACAAGCCCTTAGCAGGAGCTTGATGTGGTCTCCTCAGACTGTGTTTACCCATCTGTCATGTCACTTTTGAGTGATTGCTGCCGACCGCCCAGCCATTTCTCTGTCGGATCCTGGCTTGAATGGCTAGGAAAACAAGTTGAGCTACCCAACTGGGCTCAACTCCCGCTCTTCGTCAATCATTTTCCACAAACAGAGATCCAGGCCTCTCGTAAAAAGAAACAGTGATAAAAAGAGTGGTTGGGGGATACTGTACGCCAGATCCACCCCTGAATAGCATGATAGTTGGGTGGCGCCGCAGCCGAGCTATGACTGGACGGTCTGCGGTCAAGCTCAAATTGGTGTGCTCACTCAATGACGCGGGCTCTTCAGGCAGCCAGGAACACAACACACGAGCAAACAGAATGGGATCAGTGTAAGAAGGTGTAGGTTAAGTTGAGGACCAAAGATCTCCTCCCCCAGGTTTCATGCTCCAGTACCGAATTCGACAAATGACGCTCGTAGGTTTCGCGGGCGCGGAGTGATGATGGGATCGATACTCGATCTCTTGTGTACGGGGCTCTGATTCCACTCTCTAATGCCGCTCATCAAGGCCTGCGAGCCATGTCGAAAACATGGGGCTTGTCGCATCTGTCCAAGGACGAGAGGCAGCTGGGAGCTGGGAGGTGGAACAGCAGCACGGTGCGGTAGCTGGCTGACGCGGAAAGCTAGGTAGCTGACCGGCTGATGACTGGCTAAAGCTAGGAAGAGGCTAGGCAGTATCAGGCAAAGAGCTTCGAGAGCTGGCTGGGTGTCTCTGGCTGAGACGCAGGATCAAGGGTTAAAATGCTTGCTCCCTGAGGGCCAAGACTCAAGACGGGGCTGCAAAAAAAACGGAGTGGAGGGTGGGGCCGTCTACAAACGAGGTTTCGGTAGCGGATCTATCCTTGATCCGGTAAGAGGTAAATAGAACGACATGCCAACCCCCTGGCATGTAAACACAACGAGTGGTAAACAATTATTCAACTGCAACAGCAACACAATCGACACCCCCCATGGGGGGTGATTCGCGACAGCAAGGGCAGAGAAGGAGAAGGGGAAGAGAGGGCTGGGGACGGAGCGAGAGCAGAGGACGGATCAACAGGACACAGCGCCGCCGAGGGAGCAACACAGCCAGTCGCTCACCATCAGGTTGTCCAATCCTGCCCCCGTCTTCAAAAGCCCAGTTTCGTTCTGCGTCCCGTTCGGATCCTCTTCTCCTCCTCCCTCCAATTATCGCCATCCACAGTACCGTCGACTATTCACAACCTCACCCAGACAAGAAGAAAAGAACGACTGAAGGCCTTTGCTCGCCATCACCCTCTTCTTTTCTATTCTCTCCGACTTTTGTTTCTTAGGAACAAGAGCCAGAGGATTCTTCTTGTCTTCCTTTCGAGCTTCGGAAGGTTGTATGAGAAGGTTCTCTCGCGCCAGCAAAAGTCGCAAATCTGGACTTTGAGGCACGCGTCCCCGTCCCCTTCAGCATCTTCCCATCGACATATCGGGAATCCGAGTCCCATACTCAGACCGTTACCGAAACCCACGAGAAGGTTGAGATCAAACCCCAACAGCCAGAAGCCGGACGGGAAGGTCAATACTCTTCTATCTCTGCCACCGCCGAACAGGTTCCTCCGCCCGGAGCGCAACGCATCAGCGAAGAAGAGGTCCGTATTACGCGTGAAGAAGAACGTTACCGCCGTCCCGGTGTCCAGAATTTCGAACATCACGAAGAGCACTTTACTATCCGTGAAGACTCGAGACGGTATGTCCGATTTACATTTCAATTCTCGCTACGATTTCGCTCGATTGTCGAGATACAATTTCCCACCGTCTGAGCAGCCTTGCTTGCACAGCCTGGCCTGTTCTCTCTTGCGCTGATCAGCCAAGGGAATGTATCGAAACAACACCACAGTCACCACAGCACAACAACAATAACCACCCCTTCACTTGTCTCATTGCGCGGAAGTGTTTGCCGTTTCCCCCCTGAGCTTCTCTCCCACCATTTCCTCATCAATTTGGCTTTCTTTCCTGATAGCCCATTACCCACTCCGCAAGTGCAAGCGCGCGTCAGCCCCCAACCTCCCAGCCGTCTCATCTATCACACACATATCCCGTCCTACCACACCCCCCATATCACTTCGCTTTACACACCCACCCCTTGTCCCACTACTACCCAAAGCCACCTCAGCTTGGCTGGCCCGCATACGCAATTTGCTTTTTCACCTCCTCGGTCTAGTGCCTTAGCTCGCCCGGCCTGAGCAAGGCGGTGGAGCTACCTCAGGGGCTGCCCGCCTCCCGTTGCCATATGATACGCAAGCGAGATGCCATAGACATTCATCAGCTAACCCAGAGAAACCCAGACCTGAACCTCCCTCTCATTACCAACCACCTTCCAAATACCATACCTCTCACTCTCACGTAGAGATCGACACCCACCGTCATCCCTACTACTCCACCCCCATCGATCTCGCTGAACGTGAATACCGCCAGCGTTACCGCCCTGCCCAAGCTTTTTCCACCGCAGACCCTTCTTCTCATCCTCAATACCACTCCAAAGACAACTTCCAAGCCAACAACTACACCGTTGAAGGCCAGCACGCTCCCCATTTCCACTCCTCTGAGAAGACTGAGATCAACAACTTCACTGTTGACGGTCGCGCTTCCCAGCCTCACTACCACATCAAGGAGACTGAAATCAACAACGTTACCGTTGACGGACGATCTTCTCGACCCCATTACAACACTGAGAAGACTGAAATCAACAACTTCACTGTTGATAACCGCTCTTCCCAGCCCCAGTACTACGACACCAAGACAACTCAGGTCAACAACTACACCGTTGACAACCCCGTTTCTCGTCCTACCTACAAGAAGGACGTGAGATTCACTGAAGAAACCGTCGAAACTTCCAAAGTCGACAACAAGTCCAAGATGGGTTACTACGACGACGACGGTGAGTACATGATGCCCTCCAAGAGAGAGCCATTGAGCTCTGGTCCGCCCGAGACAGCCAAACTAACTTTACCAGCAGGCCAGTACCACTCCTTCCGCTCCGGCATGCACAAGCTGGGCGACCGCGTCTCTCACGGCGGCCGCCACGGTGCCGAGGCCGATTTCAAGGAGCCCGGCCCCCGTCCTCGCCCTGGCGACTCTGCCGAGGCTTACCAGCCCAACACCGTCACCATTCCCTGCCACCACATCCGCCTGGGTGACTTTGTCATCCTCCAGGGCCGTCCCTGCCAGGTCATCCGCATCTCTACCTCCTCCGCCACCGGCCAGTACCGCTACCTCGGTGTTGATCTGTTCACCAAGCAGCTCCATGAGGAGTCCTCTTTCATCGCCAACCCAGCCCCCAGCGTTGTCGTCCAGACCATGCTCGGCCCTGTCTTCAAGCAGTACCGTGTCCTTGACATGCAGGAGGGCCAGATCGTCGCCATGACCGAGACTGGCGATGTCAAGCAGGGTCTCCCTGTCATTGACCAGTCCAACCTCTACGCCCGTCTCAGCAACGCTTTCGAGTCTGGCCGTGGCTCCGTCCGCGTCCTCGTCCTCAACGACGGCGGCCGTGAGCTCGCTGTCGACATGAAGGTCATCCACGGCTCTCGCCTGTAAGCGTGTCAGCTGCTTTCTGAAGCAGGCAGCCGCTTGTGATATGACTATTTCCCTTAGCCTAATCAGCAAAGGGGCAGCGCTACTAGGCCCACCTCGGCGCTGGGGAGCGGGCAAGGCTGTCCTGGAGTTTATCTGTACAATGTCAAGTTTTGTGAGGGATGTGTTGTATCAAGATGGTTCAACTTTTGTTTGTCGAGATGGGATAATGCACATGGCGAGTTGGAAGGAATATTGGAGTCTCTTTCGTAGATGGGAAGTTCTGTACATGGACAGTAGTAATTGACAAGTGATTCGCATCTGCATAAAACCATGCTTTGTTCCTTTTGTGTTGTGAACTCGTGATGTGATGTGATGTGGTGCATGTTGTTCGTCATAATGCTGACTCAAGCTTGGAGAGCTATCTACCTTGGTATGCTATCCGGGTTCTCGACACGCGTCCAACGTAGGTAAGTACCTAGGTAGCTAACTAACAGCACGTACAAACTAAACCTTGTATGGTAATAGATAGATTGGTGTTTCTTGGTTCCCATTGGGCCATTGGTGCGAGCTTCATTGAGCTACCTACCCTATATCCGACTGCGTCTGTCTTGCTAGATGCTGAATATCGAAAGCGGGTTGGACAAGTCGCGAAGCCAGCTTATACGCTCTATACATCTGTGTTCTATCTCGGATGACCTTGTTTAGATCTTTGAAGAGCAGACAATTCATACTCAAGTTATTCTCATGGGCTCTTCTTATCGGCGTGTTTCCCCGCGTGGAGAATAAACTTAGGCCAAGAAGGTTCAGGACCCAGTCATCTCATCATGCAAGTTCAAGATTGATAAGAGGGCGCGTGACACGTGTAATAGCAGGTCACCTGGAAACTTTCTTTCACCCGGGTTCCTCTTACATATTCTTATCCTGTTCTCTTTGTATTCCTTCACTCGTCTCTTGTAGCTCATCGTTGCATCCATCCCTGGAATCACACACCCGCAACTCATCATGGGCGCACAACCGTCAAAGCCCACACTCCACGAAAAGGCTGTCCTCGAACGTCTTCGTGCTCTTCAGGTCCAAGACGAGGAAGGATACATAGAAGTCACCAGCGATGCCGAAAAGACTCACCCTGGCCTGCTGATCCGAGAAGCCCAGGGTCTACCAGTCCACGTCCTGGAGTCGTGGCAGGCATCCGTCCTCAAAGATCCCAAGAACAGGTGAGATAGATGTCGTCCATCACTGTCCACATGCTTTGTAAGATAGCTAACAGGATCAAAGGCTTGCTCTCACGGCGCTGAGCTCGGCAAACCCTAGACAAGTCCTCACTTCACTACCGACTCAGATTGCAGACCAGCAGATCTACAATGTCAAGATCCCCTTTGAGGGCGATCCCATCACGAACCAACGCTCAAGCGGTCGCTGCTGGCTCTTTGCGTCCACAAATGTCTTCCGTGTCGCCCTCATGAAGCGATATAACCTCGAGAACTTCGAGCTCTCACAGCAGTATCTATTTTACTGGGATAAGCTCGAAAAGTCCAACTTCTTCCTGGAGCAGATCATCGACACTGCTGGAGAGGACCTTGACGGCCGTCTGGTCCAGACGCTGTTTAGGGACATGGTTTCCGACGGTGGGCAGTGGGACATGGTGTATAACCTCGTCGACAAGTACGGTCTCGTGCCTCAGGCTTTGTACCCGGACAGTTGGAATGCCATGAGTTCTGGCGTTCTCAACAGCGTTATCAAGACCAAGCTTCGTGAGTTTGCCCTTAAGCTTCGAGACTCGATCAACTCCAAGAATGGCGTATCCGCTGCAGCGATCTCGTCGGCCAAAGATAAGATGCTGCAAGAGATTTCCCTCATCATGACTCTTCTTCTTGGACCCCCTCCGAGCCCGGAGGAAGCTTTCACATGGCAGTACAACGACAAGAACGGAAAGGCCCACGAGCTCAAGGCTACACCCAAAGGATTCGCCAAGAATATATACAGCTCCGATTTCCGTGTTACCTCGAGCACCATCCAGAGCATGATCTCGCTCGTGCACGATCCTCGCCATGAGCCACTGTCCCATCTCTCGGTATCACGACTGGGCAACGTCGTCGGCGGTCGTGGAGTGGACTACGTGAACGTTGACATCGATACTCTCAAGGCAGTCTGCGTCAAGATGCTCAAGGCCGGACTCCCTATCTTCTTCGGCAGTGATGTAGGCAAGTTTAGCGACTCAAAGTCTGGCATCATGGACCTCGACCTCTTCAACTACGAACTCGGCCTCAACACCAGCTTGCTTGGTATGAATAAAGCCCAGCGGTTGATGACGGGAGAGAGTCAGATGACCCACGCCATGGTGCTGACAGCTGTGCACATCGATGAGGAGACGGGCAAGCCTGTCCGCTGGAGGGTGCAGAACAGCTGGGGTACTGGTGCTGGTGATAAGGGATGGTTTGTCATGAGCGATGCTTGGCTTGACGAGTTTGTATATCAGGCTGTTGTCGACCCGAGATTCTGCAGCAGGGAAGTTAGAGAGGTGCTCAAAAAGGAGGCCATCACTCTTCCACCGTGGGATCCCATGGGTGCGCTGGCTTGATCAAGTATGACGAATATGCACATCGAGGCACTACAACAACGCAGTACTCGGTACGAAAGGGACTCGTACCGTTTACGTCTCGATAGCAGCATGTCTTATCAAGAACATGCTGATGCTCCTAGTGCGCAGACCCAATACTTGACTCGCTAGCTACATCGATATAGGGGGGAACAACTGCGGGCCAGATATCAGGTCCGTATAACCCTGGATGTTAGAGGCTTAGGTAATGTGATGCAGGATGGTCTGACTTGAGGACTATGACAAGATCAGGCGGAGGATACACATCATAGAAGAGGCTACGACTTTGCCGTTGAACAAGACGTACAATCTGTTGCATGAGTCCCGACAATGCTCACTCAAGTTCCTCCAAGCTATATGATTCATAATGATCCCCATGAAGAGAAGTATGACACACAAAAAAAGTAGTAGAATTTCCAGATAGATTACCGATCCTTTTTATTGCCATTATTGAATGCTTCATACACTAAGAAGGACTGCTTCCCACAAACTCCAAACACATCATCTACACCTCCCGTCGATTGTATCACCAGCCTTCTTTGTTCAAACCAAACTCTACCCCACAAACAATCTGTTTGTAATTGCAGTCAAAGAACTGAGCTAAGCGGCGGTACACTGAACTCTTAGCAGTTTAGTCCTGATGTAGGCTGAGTTGTCACACTATTCTGTCTTTGACTGAGCGATAACATACAGAGAAAGATCAGCGGTGTTTGGGCCATGGATGCCCAAACCCCCCAACATCATGAAATCGGACATGATTGTCTTTTTTTATTCCGATCTTGGGCATTGCAATGCGTGGCAAATCCCAATCAAAGCTTATTTGAATGGCAGTACTTTTTTCTAGCCTCGAGAAAAATTGCCTTGATACATACATGTGATTCCCATCACATGAGCATTCATCTCCGTGTAAGCCGTAGCTCACTCTGAGAGTGACCAAGATGCCAGCTCATCAAGCTCAACTGACAGCTTACCCTTAGCCTTAGCCGTAGCCATAGCCGTAGCCGTAGCCGTTGGAGACCCACTCGATTTGTGATTCCGTGAGCGGCAGGTTGCGAGGATCTTCCTTGCCCATAAGACTGGGATAGTCTCTTAACCGCCAGACTAGTTGTACATGCTAAGCCTTCTCAGATAACTCAACAAAGAAATCAAGTTTCTACTGTATGACTGTTCCCCAAATGCAGTTGTGGATAACATGCCCGAGACTTTGCTCGGGTCATGGAGCGGTGGACGCAAATTCCAAACTTTGGTCAAGGACATGGGCAGTTGCGCTTTGGGCCGTTAACGGAGCTTACGTTTTGGTTTCTTCTTTTTGGTGGATAATGAGTGGTTATCACAGTTTGTAACATGGCATCTGACTCGGTAAGGACAATGCGCCTACATTCATAGTTGGTGACGGCTGCATCGAGATAGGCCCGCAAAGAGACTAAAGCGTGTAAGCGAGATGGACCTCATGGTTCGTAGAAAACCCGCAGCCGAGGTTCGGAATATGAGGCTATCTAGACTCATGCAGTTATCTGTCACTTGTCAATGAGTGCTTGGCGACTCAGATCGAAGCAATAGCGATACCTTTGACCTGAAAACCTGGTATGGACGGGACGGGACGATACGTACAGAATTTCCGCCTAAGCAGTTTGATTGGATAATGCTGACTGAAAGCAGGGTCGATCTGGCGTTTCGTCTATGCTGTGGTGTCAAGATGTCTCAATTATCTGACTCGCTTGAGTGAGACAAGGGCAGTCTTTGCATTGGGTAGCTATTGAATGAGACAGGCTGACGGCCCAAAGACGGCCAGCCAGCCCCTCAGCTGTGATGCATTGAAAGGGATGCCTCGTTGGGCGCTTTTGATCGGCCTTTATAACTGACCGGCTTTTCGAAATGCCTGGAGGAAGTGCTCGGCATAACGGATTGGATGCGAGGGCAAGTTACTAAGGTGCCACTCATTCATGGCATAATGAAGGATTGTGATGCTTTTCATGATGGTGGTTGTCAGTGCAATTGTTAATGAGAGATTTGTTGAGGAGGGATTGGTGAAGACGCTTGACCGAGCTCCTTCCCAATGACTAAGGTAGACGCCAACAGACGAACAAAGCAGGCACCATCAAGAAGTGTTATTTCGGTACCGTGCTTGCCTCGTCTTGAGAATATACCTACGCAACTACAAACAGAAGCCAGCCGGTCAAGAGCCACTGCCTTCTCCTCCCTCCTGGTCTTTATCTGACTTGGGCAAAGACAAATGGTTTATTTTCTTCTCTCACAGCAACAAAGAACTCGACCAAAAACATCACCACATCAATCGTGCTTGTTGATATATATCCGCTGCTGTTCCTATTTCGTTTCATCTATCCTGGACAATCCGCAAACAACCAAGTCGATCTGTATGCGGCTGCTGTACTTGCGCTTACAAATCCGCTCTACCTAAAGCCTGGTTGGTCTTGTCATCGTCAAGAAATCGTCAGTTGGGTGATCTTGTCAGCATTTGCTGTGCTGTCCAGTTTGGCATTTGCCACAAATAACACACACCAAGATAGATAAACGAGAGTCCCAGACTCAAAAATAGCAGCCAAACCTGGACAAGGCCGAAGGGGATACGTCATTGCACACCAAGCGACACCACCGGCAGGAACGCCAACCAACCCCAATTCCAACGTTACCACGCACGAAATCCTACATACCTATAGCGTCAGTCTTGTGCCGATTTGCTCCAGGGCACATGGTTGCAGAGCCTCATGATTCAAGAAGCAGGCAGGGCAGGCAGGGCCGCCGACAGTTCTAGCTCAGGTCTGATTTCAAGGGTTCACAAGGTCCCTGACCCTGGCATCGAAGCCTAACAATTCCATCTCCGCTCCTTAGCCTTCGTAGTATCTACCTCCAGATACGTACCACTCAAGTTGCAAATCATACCATTTACAAAGAAACGTTCCGTTTATTCTAACTACTGTACCGACGTCTACCTATCGCAGCAACCAGAGAGACAAGAGACCCTAGTGGATCCACCCGAAGCCCAAGCCCCGAACCCGAACACAAGGTCAAGGTTGTTCTTGTTCTTGTTCTTGGGTTGGGTTTCTAAGCTTTTCAGGCTCAAGGTTTCGCTCGGCCGGCGCCGTCGTCGCCACGCCCCCAGAGATACTCAGACGTTCCATTGCTTAATTGAGGCAGGGAGCCCGGCGAAACGCCCGGCGAGGCTAAACAAAGCCACCCAGCTCCGCTCATACACGGGCGTGGTATCTTTGAGATACAGCATTTAGTATTCTGCTGGCGTGTGCTCCAAAGTACAACAGAACGGACTCGGAAACAAAGAATATACAACACCCGGACCGATCAAGATGCGAGCCTCAGCGCTACGTAGATTGGTAGCATAGACGAGACATACATAGAAGTACCTTCTCTTTGAAAGGTCAGACCCTGCTCTACTTGGTGCTGACAATACTGCATATTGGGTGGGTGACGTTCGCTTTGGCTGTTAAAGCCCACACACACATAATCGTTTTAAACAACGGTTTCACGGTGACTTTGACTGACGCCAGTTTCTATAGCCTGCAGTCTGCAGTCTCTATTCTCCACGCCACCGCATCGATCGTCATCGGCATTCTCGACAAAGACGTTGGGGATACCGGCAGTACATAACCACTAGTTACTGTAACGAAGTATTATCGCTAGCTACGGGTTTTTTTTACAATTGCCTAAGCGTGTCGGAGATTTCTCTTGGGGCATGAGCATGAACTCCCTGGGGGGGAAAACATCGCCAACTGCTTCTTCTTTCTTCTTCTCCTCTCTTCTCTCTTTCTGCACCTCTTCCCAATCTCTCCATAATTCTTCGGCCTCTGTCTCTGATATCACCCCTCGCCCCACCTCGACACTTTTTTCGTGGTGGACCCTCGTACAGAGAAAGCGAGCTCGCACAGAACAGAACAAAGAAGGTCGACTGCCAAGACGCCTGGTCAGCCCGAATACTTTTATCTCAGAGCTGCTACTGTCGGTAGCCTCTAACCATTTTCCTGCAGGGTCTGATTTCCTCTTCTAGTCAACCGACCGGCTGGCTGGCTCAGAATAAGCGGAATCGACATCGCCTGCTTTCTTTATTAGACATGCTTTGACCGACCAACCAATTTATCAGTCAACAAGTGAGAATCAGTGTCTGTTTTTCCTTAGCTACCTCACAACGCAGAATTGGCCTCGTTTGCCTTTACTCTTTACTTCACGCCTCTTAAAGACGGTGTTACCATTGTCCTTGTGTTCTCCTAACCTCGGCGTCATCTTGGACATTGTCATCCGATCTGAACGCCACAGCGACCTGGGAAGGGTATTGATTATAATACCCAACATTGCTCTCCCACAATTGGATCAGCGGCGGGCATTTAACCCGGAGCCCTTATTAACCACCAAACAAACCCGGGGAGAAGGAATTAATCATCCTCCTGCTAGTCTACGTCGCTGACAAGCATCGACCAAGCTCGACCCCTCCTCACGTGGCCTTGGGCTTCAGAGAGATTGCCGTCACTCCGCTACACTACCCAACGTCTGGCGTCCCACCGCCGCTTTTCTACGCTGCGTCACATCTTGTCCGACGTTTCTCACGACTCGACCCGGATCTTGACATTCACTTGCAACCAGTTCCCAGCAGGGCAGAACTCATAGTCTGACAACTGAGTGATCATTTCGACTTGCCCTTGATCCTGGATAGCCCCACGTCATCATGACGGACCGTTATCGCGGTTACCCGTCCTCTGGACGAGCGGCTACATTTTCGAATCACGCGAGAACTTCATTGCCATCAAGCATTGGCTATACCTCTCTGTACGCTGGCGATATGCATGTTATGCCGACTTCAACCCGACAACAACACCCCGTTTCAACAACACCCCGAGCATATGTCACAACGACCTCGACAACCCCAACTCCCAACACCACCACCCGGACATACGCTGTTACCCAGGACCCTCGCTCACATAGGCCAACTACTCGGGATGTCACTCGCTCACAGCGATCTTCAACTCTCGACTCTACTAGTCGCCCTCCGGTCATTGTCATGACTACGCAGAAGGACCGCCCTAACGGAACCACCTCCCATTCTTCCAACGCTCGCCCTGCAAGCCCCATACGGGATGATTACCGGTCTAGCGATGGGCAGTTCTATACCCAGCCTGCTTCATCCATACGTTCACGCAGCACAGCTCGCCCCTATGCCGATCAGTCAGGGGCCGACAGTTATGCTCGCAGAGATCGCAGCAACAGCTTGGTGCGCGATGACCCCTACCGCACCAGCCGCCATTCTGCTATCTATCAAAATAATCCACGTCACAGTTCCAGCAACATCGATTATGGAGACGATGGTTATCAGTACACAAATGCTGGCGAGCTTGTTCGTTATGATCTCGACCATTCAGCCCCAGCTAGGACTCCATCTAGGACTCGAAGACGTGAGAGCCTTGATCGTGGGTACTATCGCCCTAATATCAATTACAACCCAGAACAGCGGACACTTAATGTCGATACCAGTCCTGACTTGAGTCGTAACTATATAACAACAAATGCAACTAGCTCTTTGGCTAGTCGACAATACGACAACCGAGGAGGGCCTCCACCTAGCACTCGTGGATTTGACAAGATTCGCGGGTATGAAAGTTCGCGGGATTTCGCTCCACCTGTTTCCAAGACACCGGAACCTACCGTGACAAAACAGGAATCCCCTATTGTTTCCACTACTGAGACGACACGACGGCCTCGACCAGTGTCACTATATCAAGAGGGCCCGCCCCGATCTTCACATCACGATGACTACTACCGCAGCCGGGAAGATGAAAGGAAAATGCGAGAGTTCCGTGAGCAGCCGGAGCTCGAGCGTAGCCATGATTCCGAGCGTTCCTACGACAGCCCGTATTTCCACGATGACAGAGTTACTTCTCGTGGTTTTGGTATTCGAACTGACTCTATCAATGAATATGATGACCGACGTGAACGTCGCCCGGAGCCTAAGAAGCGCTCTGATGAGGACTTACCGCGCGAGTCCGAGTATGACCGCGACGATCGACGTCGAGGCCGGCTTGAATCCAAGGACACCCGCCGTGAGAGACGTGAGAGCAAAAAGGGGAGTGATGATGACGACAAAGAGCGTACTCGATTCCGTGACAAGGTGGCCACTGGTCTGGGCATCGCTGCAACCGCTGTAGGACTTGTGCCTGCCATCAAAGATGACGATAAGCGGGAGAAAGAGTCTAGCAAACGCAAAGGCTCCGATGATGAACGTGAACGTGAGCGAGACCGTGATAGGCGGAGAGATTCGATGAAGGCCGAACGTCCGCGGGGCTTAGAGCGAGATCGGTCGCGACAGCGAGACCAAGATCGTGATGTCAAAGAGTCGAGCCGTCGAAATGGCGAGATCCGCAAGAGTGGCGAAGCGGTGACTTCGTCGTCCGACTCGGATGAGGCAAAGAAATCAACGCGAAGACGCCGTGATTCTAATGCCTTTAACCCCAACGACACTTCTGAGCTAAGACAACTCAAAGACCAACTTGCCGCCTTGAACACTACAGAGAAGGAAAAGGACAAGGATACGCCGGTCATGAGTGAAATCAAATCACGCTCTTCCTCGCCTGTAAGAGAGTCTAGGACTGTCACAGAAGTCAGACCAACCAGAGAATATCGCTCTCCGCCTGATTCCAAGCCATCCACTCCTCCTGAGGATGAGAGTCGTGGGCGCGACCCCCAAGCTACCCCTCCAGAAGACAGGCAAGTTCGTGTGGTGTCGCCTCCTCGTGATAAGAAGGACGACAAGCCTCTCAAAGGTATCCTAAAGCCGCCCAAGGTAAGCTTCCCAGAAGAGCCAAACCCCATCCGTGAGGGTGTTGCCCCTCACAAAGAGGATAAGAAGGCAAAGGAAGCACCTGCAGGCGCAAAATGGACCAAGATCAGCCGCAAGATTGTCAATCCAGAAGCCTTGACTATCGGTAAGGAGAGGTTTGAAGTCAGAGACGATTTCGTCATCGTACTGCGGGTTCTGAGCAAGGAGGAAATACAAGCATACGCCTCGGCGACGCAAGTTTTGCGCGGTAAGTTGAGGCTTAGGCTCCCGGGCTTGAGCATGTACTAATTGCATGTACAGAACGACGTCGCCGTGACGAAGATGGTGGCGATACTGATCGTGACCGGGACGATGAGGATAGGAAAAAGCACCACCGTCACCGGCGTCACCGGGATGATGATGACTCGGACTACGAAGACAAGGACAAAGACAAGGACAAGGACCGTGAACGGCAAAGGCGTTACAGAGACGATGAAGACTACGACACTTGGTCAAGAGACCTAGACCATCATCATCATCATCACCGAACCCACCGAGAGCGCGAACCTGTCCTTGAAGCTTAGTTTGAACCAGCGAGCGAGCTCTTGGAATTTACGATGATCTATTGAAGCATTTTAGGGAGGGGTTTTATTTTATCTTGTCTTATTTTTCTGCTTTCCATATCAAATATCACTATTTATGAACAAGCATGGGCTGGGCGAATGAGCGAAGCATTCTGGATATACAAAAGATAAAATATATAAAAATTAGGTCAACGATAGTTATTGAACCTTGATTACTCCTCTGTCACAATTTGTTCATGATATAGTGGCCTTTCCTAAATGCGAGGCTGGAGCTCAGAGTCGGGTATTTTTACATTCCCACTCACTCAAGAGGGGTCAAGTGCCCCAGAAAGGATATTATTAATTAAACAGCGCAAGACTATCTTTGAGTTTGAACCTCGGAGGAAACGGTTAGCGGAGGCAGTAACATTAGGTAGCAACGTTTATGTTGGGCGTTTATGGTGGTGGCGAACTGATGATGGGAATGAACTCGGATGGGGTGGGAGAGGACGAGTCAATATAATCAATATTGGTAGGGCTATTGCAACGATATGCATTCATTCCTAACCGACAACGGGAGCATAGCGTTGGCGGGTATTGTTTTGAAGAACTCGGTGGTAGCACACGTATGAAGCCATTCCTGATTATCATCACGTCTCGCCAACCATACGTATCATCAACAGACAGACATGTTGATGCATGATCAATATCGATGGCTAACACGCGCATACAGTTTCATAGAATACCCAGCTCCTCCCTCGTCAAATACGACAAGAACGCTACACGTATAACAAAAACTGCCGGTTCCCTTCCCAAGAAAGACGCAACTGGTTTGGTGCCCGACTCTCATATGGCTGCTGAAACTTGACGAGAAACCTTGGTCTATGCCAGCGCCCGCAGTATCAATCAACACACATAGCAGCGTCAATCTAGACCTAGCACAGAAAGCTTCCCTCGTCCGCTTCATGCTGGCTCCCGTAGTTCTCATTCCCCTTCCCCTCGACATGTCTGTCGTACGACACCCTCATAGTATGGACTGTGCGGGCTCAAACGTCGGCACCCGTGGTCTGCCAACCAAGACACGCTTGGAAGCGCATCTTGACGTTTCTGTATTCAGCGCAAGTATAGGTCTATGCATGAGTATCCTGATATCGTTAGTGATATGGGTAGAGGCAGTTCAGGAATGTATGAGCTTGAATCACGGGCACGCCTCCACCACCATCTTTTTTTTTCCCCCTTCAATTTTGATTGCTCGTATCAAGGTGTCGATGCTTAGACGTGTAGCCCACAATGAAACATGGCGATTGGAAATATAGTATATGATTCCGCAGCGTGAGATGTTTCATGACTTTCGTCAACCGTCGAGAGGCGCTTATAGATGAAACTTATCGATGCGCATGGAGCAACGGGCTTTGCTCCGGCTTGTTGCGGACTTGCTTATACTAGTTCTGTGGACTATCTGACTATCCTGTTATCTCGTATGTAATATCGACTTAACGTGAGACCAGTGGCGGCTAGCAGCCGTAGTCAAGAATGCGTATACGTTTCAGGTGTCCAATTCCGGCTATGATGAGACCATAGTCAGACCTTCTCAAGAGCTCCCCCCAATTATGCCATGAGTCGTAATGATCCAGCCTGGCATAAGACAAGTCAACTCTGTTTCGTTGTTTGCCCATCCATTCCCAATAATAGCAGCTCAGCAACCACGTCTGAAGATGAAGTACCGCCTACCCGCCGATCTCTGGCTTGCTCTTGTGGCAGCGATAGAGACACGTCTACCAAGTCCACACCTTTGGACACTGGATAGGTTGTAGGACCATCCAGCAGGAAATGCCGTGTCATGGCGCCCGTTTCTTCTTCCATCTCGCTGTGTGGCTTGCAACGACTCCAACCAGCCGGTGAGCCACGTCGTAAGTGGTTACTTGATAGTAATTGCCATGTCTCAACGCCATAGTAAATGCGGCTGTCTCTGACCGTTTTCTTGCGTGTAATTCCGTCAAGAGGACGACATTGTCTATATCGCTGTTATCAGTGTTCAGACCAAACACGGCTGGGTGTTTGATATCAATGGCCATCAGTCTGTCTGTCTGCCTGTCTGTCTGCCTGCCTGCCTGTCTACCTCCAGTAGTGAATCTCGCGACCAAATCTGAGCTAAGAGAGAACCCAGGGTTACAGTACCTACTAACACCGAAGCTTTACTCCGTGCTGTATCTCTTGATGTTGGTGGGGGTTCATGTAAGCATGGCATGGTTCTTTCTTTAGCAAACGGCCCCCGGTCCATATCACACACGGTACTATAACTCCGTAGTGAGGGAACGCGGACCTGGTCTTTAGTTATCATGAGTTTCCAGGCCAAGCTATGAAGCAATCTTTAGTCCAACAATAGGTTTGCCGGTCTTTTTTTTTTTTTTTTTTTTTCATTCTGGTTAGCTGTCTTCAACATTCTTATGCGTTGTCAACTGATTGGTGGCTACGATGCCTCGAGGCCTGCCTAGCCAGGATATGGCCCTGTTATCATTCGAGTTGGCACAGATCGTGTTATAGATATTGTGTTGTAGATGCTACCATCATGGGTGCTCCATCGGTGAAATCTGATGGCCTGTTAAGCCGGGGTCGATGGCTCTTTACAAAAACCGAGACTGCTTCGGCGTGAGAAACGACAGAGAACGTGTCGTGCGGATCTGATGTGAACGTGCTAGGAACAACTACACATCCGCATCCTTGTTTGACTTGTTTGCCGGCGTAAACCAGCTTGTTGACCTCCAAAAACTATGGTAAAGGAATAAGACGAGCCACAGTGTACGTATTCCAAGCGGTGTGCTGATGTGTCTCGTCGCGGCGACTTCAAGAGCTCGTACCATGCATTACCAGCAAACTTTAGTAAACGACTGATGGAACCAACACAGGACTGAGAATCCGTGAGACCGAGGCGAACTGAATAAGCTCCGTCTTCTCGGACGAATATCATTCAAAGCAGGGGCAATTTCCTTTTTCAAGCCTTGGTGGATCCCACTCACAAGACCGGCAGTTAAGCTGGTGAATAGGAAGAGAGCCTATCAAGCAGGCTGATAGGTTAGGATATCAGCTCAGCTTCACGTTGGATTGTGGTCCAAAGCTTCTGTCGCAAAGGCCTATGCGCGAGTTCTGTTGCGAACCACCGTGGAAGCGGAACCCTTTGCCGGCCATGTCGTCCCAATTACCATTAGCCTTTCCCAGCATACAGCCCCCCTTGTCCGGGGATGGCGGCAGCACCCCTTCTTCGCATCCTGGCTGTGCCTGGAAATGGCGGGCCCTGTCCCAGCCGGGACACGCAGCGTCCCACAACGGCTGGTTGTCGCTTGAGTTGAGTGTGGGCTCATATCCCTGACCGACATTCCAGAGGTGGGTCACTGGGAGCCAAGCGAAGGATGCCGCTGCAGGTAAAGAAATTGAAGGCACATTGGCTCGTCAGGTAGAGAGTCGCTAGACTGGTCGTAAGCAATTTCGACATCAGAGATAACAGTGGGATGAGAGGGGTGGATGAGAGTCTGGCAACCAAGGTAATTAGTGGCGTGTGATGGGCGCTGGATTCTTTGGCCAGGTAATTCGACAGTGCGCGAATACGGTAGGTGTTATTATTTAGCGTCTGTACATACATATGCAAATGCGTGAAGCCGAAGCTACATGTGTACTTGAACGGATGGAAGATCAAGATAACCCTGGCACAGAATTATCTTGACACTCATGCGAATTAAGCGTGGCAACCAAGCCTCTGATTGATAAATCCCGAGAGGCTATGCCAGGATGCAGATTAAGCCTCGAGCCCAGGTTAAAACATCAACGGTAGGGCTGCGAGGATGACTCGAAGCATCGTCAATAGGGTCGTGGGTCGGCTTGGATGGCAATTGGGCACAGCACCAGTAAGCCCACGATCTCACATCCATGGATGACACTGCCGGGTCAGGGTCTGTGGCAGCCTTGTGCATGTTGACAGGTGGTCACACCCAGGCCCTTCTGCCCATGGCAAACGAGTTTGAAGAGATCGTGGATCTGTGGACGGCCCTGGCCAGATCTGAAGGCTAGTATCTAAGTGCTGAACGGCAAGCAATTGCAGTTTGCAAGCAAGCTTGTCCTACTGTCGGCAACTTGGCATACACCGGACGTGATAAGATACTCCGAAGAGGCATGACAGATATTACGCGCTCCAGTTCCGATATGAGCTTGGTATTGAGCCGGCATACAGCCAATTGCGGTATCATATGCTCTCGGCTGTGCCTCGGAGTGCAGCGGGGGACACGGCTGTAGTGGCGGTGATGGAGGTGCGTTGTTTCTTGGATTTCCAATCATGTGCTACATCGCAAAGGAGTTGTTGCGCTCATGGGGATCATCTTGGGTGGACTAACGCCATACAACACACGGAGCTGACCATAATCAGCAAGTCGTTTCTCTGTCAAGACGATGTGAATCAGAGTGCCACTAGAGCAAGTAAGAAGGTCTCCGAACCAACGCAAATGGACATGGAACCTGTAGCACAATGGCCGAGGTTTGGCGAACAGGTAGGTAGGTTGTCAGCCGTGCATGAGATGGGAAATGAGACGTTGACGAGTTTGGCCATGGAGGAGCTAGGCGTCAACCTAAATTAGCTAGAACCCGAGTTAGGATAGTAGCTTCCGTGGACCAAGGACTTGCACACACACCATGACTTCAGAAGTTCCCTCAGAGCGTGCACCACTCCCCACTCTCACTGCATGAAGGAAGCATCGGGACGGCTAATGGCATGTCGTTGGGTGTTGGCAGCTGGTGCATGTACAGTAAATGGACGTGAGGGCTCAAGAACGAGCCGAGGGAGAGAGAGAAGTCGCCTCGCATGTTCTTGTAACTTGACGGTTCTACCTCTACCTGTCAGCTCATGAAACACTTTATAGTCGCGCGCAGATAACGCTACTGCACATACATACATATGTACATACCCTGTTTGCCCTACAGGCTTGTTGATGATGATGTTGTTGTCAACTTGTGAGCCTTAATGTTTGAGTCAGGAACAAGGGGCGGGAGGCTGTGGGATAGCGCCACGAGACTGGCTAAGTGCGGCACATGGTCAAGCCACAACTCCTGCTTAGCTGGGCGATTCCTCCCTTGCAATTAAAGCCGTTGATAAAGTAAAGAGCCACCATCAAACGCCGGCAAGAAGCCATTGAACTCTCACCGATTTTGGCAGGCAGAACCCACATCTTGATCCGCAGGGCAGGAAGATCTCTACCTCATTTTACCTCATCGGCTGGCAGTAGTACCTGATTGTACTTGACAGGTACTTGTGGTCTTGCCGGCACTCTCACCGCTGCCGTCAGTTTCATTGAGATCCAGCGTATCAACTTACCCATAGAAGTTGCCGTCTAGTTGTACAACCTTCGTACATGTCGTGCTCGTATCCCCTGAACTGCGATAATCTTAATTGCTGCGAGTCCAGTGTCACCCGTGCACTAACAAAGAACCACTTAGGTAATAACAATACTGCCGTAAAATGTCGTTCTTTTCAGGCCTCACCGAGATGAGATAGGGACAAAAAAAAACCCAATCCCCTTCTTGGGTTAGAATCATCGTCTTGGTGGTTCCTAATTCATAATGGTTGGCCCTCTAGTGGATACAGTACATTGAGTTGGGCGCCTCAGTTTCTGGCCGTGTCATGTCATCTCGTATAGTCGCTTATTTGTCCGATTCTACCTAGGTATCTGATTAATTTTTCCATCCACATAGCGCCGTGCATTATGTCCGCCCATAACTCTAAAGTCCATCTTGCCCAGATATGGCAAATCTTGCTTTTTATCATCTCCAAAGCAGCTCACAGTCAGAACCGTGTTGTTGCGGTCTGTATGTCTTTCAACATCGAATCTCTCGACCTTGGACCCCATAAGTTGATCCCCTTGTCAGTGCCTATGTAAGTCTTCCCTGTCGGGGTGGTGAAATCGTCATGGGTTATCCATTGCCGCGGGCTCTGGCAAGGGGTTGCCCTTGAACTCCATGCCCTTCCCCTCCCTTTCTCCCCTCCAACCCCAATTTCAACTCCAACTTCAACTCCACAGAGCCGACTCGACGGACCACCCGTGCCCTCACCCTGGTCTCCCGCTCCCCCGGCATCAAGGGCGACATGTCAGGTCTGGCATTGACGGCTGCTTAAGGTTGACCGTTGGCCGTTGAACCTTAAAATTGGCTCCCGCCAAGATGCAAGGCGCAAATACTATGTAAACTGTTGGACCTGAATACGATATCTGTATTGATTCATCTTTGACAACAAGACTTGATGCTATCTCTCGATTTTAGTTGGGGGTAATAGACGATTTCAATACTTTAATCAGGTAAGGCTATGATTAACTATGGGGGCTCAAGTAGTATCACCCACCGCATATACCGTCTAGGCTCGGTATAGGCCGCCTTCAGCCCGCCCTCATCGTTTCTCATCTTCAAGAGCACCTTCGCATCGCGTCTGTGTGTTTAGAGGCATTGATGATCTACATGAGCAATCATTTAATCACGCCTTGTTGTCGTTCTTCAACTACAACAACCAAATCTACCCTACATGATACCCTTGTCCACTCCGTCAAGTCATGGCTTGTCATCTGCACGTACTCCCGCGAATAGCCATGTGTGGTATCGCCCTAGCAGACGGGTGGCAGCCAGGTTCCCCTGCTGGTCCAGAGAATCTGGAGAGAAGGCCTCTAGAACAAGAAGCTGAGCACAGCAAGGAACCAGGCATGATGATTGTACACATGATACCTAGGGTACCTAGCTGGGATAAGCCATGCAAAAGGGTGAACAGACTTGTTGTTGGATATCTACCTATCTAGCAAACTGGCTATGAATAATTCAGCTCAGCTCTCGGACTGACGCAGTTTCCTTCTTTCCAAGACCGGAACAGTTTATACATTGTGACGGTTAGTCTATATCCCTCAGTACTTACTCCTTGACCGCTCGGTCTGAATGGAGGGTCCGCCACCCACGCAACCGTTGACCAAGACAGTGGCTGGAACTTGCAGAACAAGAGGTCTCCCCTTGCCTTGTCTTGCTTGTGCTAGGCCTGTACTTCATACAGGATCACCGGCTCACCCATGAACCCGCCTCTCCCTGTGCCTGCCCATCTCTGGCCCTGTCTTGCTCAGCACCCGCTTCTTCCCACCAACTGACACCGAATTTTCCGACGCGCGGGGTCGGTAAAGGAAAGGATCCATGTACAAGTCATACTCAATACCCATTCCTCAGTCTACAAGACTTGTATTCAACATCAAATACTTATCAAACTCTCAAATATGCACCCCTGCATCGCATTGTTTCTGCACATATTTAGCACATCTGCGCTTGTTCAACAATCTGTTCATTGGCTGTACCTGCTGACCACACTGAGTCGATTCCGGTAGTCGTGTAACCATTTCGAGATCATCAACCTGCAAGCCACGGCACATTGCCGCATACATACATACATACATACATACACGCGCCATTACCGCCTAGGCCCCCTGTCCTCGAACATCCGCGATCCACGCAATCAGCCAGCCGCAGAAGTTTGTGCTGCCCCCAGAATCGGGTCAAACCTGGAGATCTATGCATACAATCTTGCTCTGCTACATTCCACGAGATCATTGCCTTGCTCAACAAGGGACAAGTGCAAACACGGCGGCTTCGACTAGGTACGCAAGCACGAAGGATAGAATTATCGGGCACGGTATAGGTAGTCAATCAATCGCGGTTGAACAGCTTCCGTCCATGTAGGCACAGTACAGTACCCCGTATCTACATGGTAGTTATTTTCTCTCTCTTCTCTCTCTCTCTCTCTCTCTCTCTCTTTCTCGAGCGCGCTATGCTCGATCCAGCGTGCTCGGATCGGCGCCTCGGCCGTGCTGCCGGCAGTCTTGACTGAAAATATCATCTTATTATTAGCGAGCAAAAGCTTCGTTTAACCTTGGCGCAAACCCAAGAGAATGGTCGAAGCTTTATGCCCCCCTGGGAATAGGTACCCATACTGTACGGAGCTGAAGGCAATCAAGCATCTTTTTCCCTTGTTCTATCCCCCTGCTGCATCCATTTCCCGCATAGACCGGCGTGAGTTAGCGCTGACCCAAATCTCTCTGACAGACAACGGTTCCACCCGCCAAATATCGTCTGCAAAGCTCATGAGCAACGTTGGCAAGTTTACTCATAGCACTTAGACACCGCCGAGGTGCAGCTCCCCGTCCCCTGCCCGCACATGGCCGCCATCTGGACCTTGTCGTGTCTCCCAGTCTTGGTTGGGCCTTGCAAATCCTCATCATCCATTATCAAACGCGTTGGTTTACTTGGGTACCGGTAGCCCTCAGCATTGTGGCTTTGGTAACATGTACCTCCCGTTTCGCGTCGTTGTTCCATATCCCCGCACTGTCTAATGCGATTGCTGCCCAGTTGCTTGCCCAGAAATTGTCGCCGGCCTTATTTTCCCACCCCTAGCCAGGGTTGTGCTGTCGTCGTGGATTCGAACATTGGAAACAAGAGAGACTTTTGGTGACCAGGGCTGGGGCAGTATATCTTGCAGGGCCGCGCTACCTTGACCTCTTGTTGTTGTTATTCTCTTGAACACCCTATCCCAGCTAGCTAAGCCCTGGCCGTTTCTGACAGTCGCCAGTCAAGCCAGTCTTCCGCCGACGCACGCACATCTAGCCTAAGGGTGTCTTACCTCCAGATTCCATCCATCCATCCTTGTCTTTTACAGGCACGTGTGCCCTCTTGTTGAATATTCACCTGCATACGGATAGAATATCTCTAATAAACAGCTTGACTGACTAGGAAGCTAGGTATACAGCAGCGGCCAAACTGCATCTCTCTCCACGTCGCCTGTCAAAACTACCCGATCTCCTGGTACGGCATGAGAGGGATTCTTGATCAAACCTCGACAGTTGTTTGACACAGTGACCCGCACTTCTGGGATTAGCACGTGGAAAAGCGTTACCAAAAAGCTTGCTCGATTGTTTGTGCACCACCAACAGAGAACTATCACAGTTGCTAGCTACTCTCTGCTACACTTGAAGTACAACTACCCAGGTATGTCAGAACGTTCAAGATTTCGTGAATCATCTCATCTATTCATGGCTTGTGAGAGAGAGAGAGAGAGAGAGAGAGAGAGAGAGGCACAGTCGCGATAACATTGGTGTATGGCGTCTGACCCGTTTTCTTACGAAATTGGGACCCGCAACTGTTTCCTAGTGGTTTTCTGCACTCATTAAGGGGGACAGTTCCTTTTGCCTATTTCTTTGACAAAACGATTTACACTTTGACATATTTCACGAGGCTGACTTTTTCTGCTTGCTTCAGCCATCAAGCGGCCGGTGCCTCTCTTTCCAGACACGACCCGCCCTTTCAGTGCACCTGAACTAGTCAGAGCGAATCCAGCCAACATCACAACGTATTCTGCACCGAATTTCGGAATTTATCGAGCGGGTAGGTCGCATCTCGTTTCCCCAACCTTTCCTTGCCACTGCGGACGCGAGTCCTGAAAGCTGCATTCTACGAGGGGAGCTCGGTTGGTGGGATTTTTCTTGAAGCACCGAGTGTTGCTGATAGAGGATATGAAATCACGCCACTTTGTCTCTACCTTGCCACGAAGATCCCAGTAGAAGCAGAAGCAGAAGCAGGCCCAAACCATGCTTTCGTCATCCAGAGCACGTTGCTAACCGTTGACGAATAGAGAAATTATTGTATTCCTCATGACCGTCAATATGTCAACGAATCGTCAGATTCCCGGCCATTTCAAGCAGGAGCTGCACCCTGTAAGTCTCCTTTCCCTCTTCTCGTCACCTCGTGCAAATTTTTTGTCAAATTCAATTGCTTCAGGAGATCGCTGGGCCACTCTCTTGAAGCAATTCCAAAAGTCCTCGATATCAAACGCGTCGCGGCTACGAGCGCGGCTGGCAAACCCCAGCATCAGCCTCAAGTGAAGGCTTGATACGTTGCCAGATGGCGCCGGGAATACCAGATTTCGAAATGCGTCCCGCGCAATGTGCCTGTCGCAAACCTGACCAGGTCAGGCGTTCAAGGTGGGCTGAGCAGGGTAACTCTTGTTTCACCATGACCGGGGCTCCCGCAGGGAGCAGGGGAGGGGTGGCTAGGGTCAACTTGACAAGGTGCTCAAGCCAAACCCCGAAAGCTGGAGAGGCAGAGCAGGCTGAGGCGGGATATTGCAGCGCATTCCACCTCAGCCTTTGAAGAGAGAAATGGCCAGCGGCCTTGCGTGCACCAGCCACACCGCACCGTTCTGCAAGAACCACAGGAGCGGATCAAGTTACTGTGGACGCGACAGCGGGAGCGCGCAGATGCAGCACCAACGGCTTCCCGCCAACCGTTGCGGAATACAGAGCTGGAATTTCCGCAGAACCGCAAAGTTTGGCTAGCATCCACTCAACGGTCGCGAGGCTGGCGAGCAAAGGCTGCTGTTAAGCTGCCAACCAAGGCCCACCACACCAAACATCAAATCTCGTCAATGACGCGCCCGCGGCTATGCGGAGCAGCAGCCGGTGGGAGATGCCTGAGAAAGACGTCGAGAAGGACGCTTAACTCAACTAAGCAACGTCTTTTTTCCCTTTTCTTTTTTGGAAAGACATTACGCGACCAAGGGCGACAGCATGGCGAAGCTTGGCAAACCCTTACCGCGCTACTGTGCTTGCCCAGCGGAGCTGGCCACAGTTACTCTCTCCGACGGGGACACGGCTACGAAGCGTCAAACGTCCACAGACGAACGGGATGACGTGAAGGAGGGAGAGCCCTACACCCTCCCTCTAGGACCTTTTTTCCAGAGCATGATGCTCAAGATACATGACAAGTGGTGACGCACTTGTGTGGATCTTGAGCGAGAAAAACCGGTACAGACAGGCAGCCTCTCTGTAGTAGACGCATGCTGTAATGTAATGCTCGCAGCCGCAAGCTTCGGGGATGTAGTTCATCTGGAAGAGTCGAGTATGCATTCACAGGTCGACATGCGGTACTCTGCAGGTACCTGGAGCCGGATGGGGACTCTGTACATACAACATAGTACACCATGTCCCGTCCAGCGAGTGGCCGTTGCGCGTCAGTTGGGTTTAATGCTCGAGTTTCTGGCCGGTCCATTTTGGGGGCGGGCCAGGATAAGGGATCAGGGATCATGAGATGGGCCCAGGGAGGACGACGGTTAAGAAAAGGTTACCCACACCGCCTGTGGCCAAAATAGGAGCATCAGGGAAAAGCCAATCCCGGCCTAACCCTGGTCCGCTGGCTAGTCCCGGCCCTCATGTTCCTTATTGGGCAGCTTCTCCTGACTGGGCGCCATGGTGAGGCGACCATTGGCCACTTAATCAAACCCAGCCGACCCCTGTCACGTTTCTTCCATGCGTTGTCCTCCCCGGAAGACATCTGCCTGGCCTGTCGACACACGCTACGCAGCAGTAGAGTGAGTACCTACACTCGACTTGCGGGTACAGAGCGTCCTCACATCAAGCCCGCTGTCACCACCCTGTCTCCTTTTTCTGGTTGATGGATGGGTCGAGGTCTGACTGGGTGTTGGGTGGGTAGGCGGATGGAGTCTTCTTTTCTGGTTCTTGAAGGGGTCTTGAGCTCCCGCAGCACACCACCCCACTTGATCCGTCTGGTCCGTCCGTCTCATTCTCTGTTGAATCGAACCCATTCACATTTGTCCAAGACAGACAGACATATGGGTTTTGCTACTATTACGCGCACCCCTCCCTTTCGGTGCTGGGCTGGGCTGGGCTGGGCCTGGCATTTTTGGCGTTGGGCTTGCAATCTGTGGGAGAACAAGAATAGGGTCTGCGGCGGAAGCTTGTCAACACTATTGTCGAACGTTTGACTGCTGCCCACCGCTCCGCTCTTGATCCCAAAGCAATTTATGCTTCTAGGACTTCTGCGACAGGGGTATCGTCGCGGACTCCCACACTTGCAGCACTCTTATATTACCCATGTCGCTTTTACCCCCAAACCCCTCCCTCTCTCAAGTCTCGACAGCATCGCTGCTAGTTGAACCCTGACTGGCCGCGCCCGCTCAACTGCCAGACAAGCCTCGTACTCCTGGTTCCCATCCTCTGGCTCTACAGCAGCATCTGGTTCGAGCACCTGGTCTGCCATCCCGTCTCCCAGCTCATTGTCCATTTTCTGCTATCCACTTCAGATCATACCCTGCTCTCATCCCCATACTGTAATCTTGGTTCAAATACCCGCTCCCCTGCCCTTTCGTTTCCCCCCCCGTCGCCCCCCTCTAGCACACCCTTCCTCCGATCGATCTTGTCTTCTGGCGCTCCAAAGGCCTGCTGCTGTCTTGTCGTTGTCCCTGGCACACACACACACGAGCTTTAACCTTTGAGACCGAGACGCTCTCTAGGCACTCGCTACCCTTCACTCTTACCAACCACATATGGCCGAGCGGTATAGCCACACCCCCCTGCTCCCTCCCCTCCGTGTTTTTCGCTGTAGTCCGCGAGAACCGGGTTGCTTTATCATCATTACTACTCCGAGCTTAGCCCGCCTCACCCGTGCAATCCCAGTCCTCACCAGGGGACATCCACTTAAACCAGCTCCCCAGACCTGGGTACTGGCAAGGGGAAAATAAAACACCAACGCGTCCTTGACTTGGTGTTATCTTCCCTTCCTTTGACCGTGTCTTACAGCTTCATCTTTTCCACACGTCACGTCCATGTCTGACTAATGGGTCTTCTCTCTATGCAGCATCACTCGCAGCACCAGCAACAGGGTCATCCACCTTCGCAGCACCTGCAACACTCGCGACCCCCGAGTGTAGTTCACCAGCAGCATCACGCGCAGACTCACCCGCCTCCGCAACAGCAACACCAGCACCAAAGCGCGTACTCATCAACGCAATCGCTTCCTCAAGGCTATCAAACTAGTGCCCAAGCGCCCAACAACCAGGACAACCTCAACTACTACAACCATCCGAGCCCTTACAGCACACCCGGTGCCACAAGCGGATACACATCCGCAGGTGCGTTTCCTACCCGATTCTGGGCTTCTTGTCGTCGAGAAGCGCGTTGCGAGTCCAATACTGACAATGTGCGATCCAGATACCTCCGACATGATGGCCGCAGCACAAATGCCGAGACCCCCCTACCCCCCAATGAATTACCATACGCCGCAATCCAACTCACCTGCCTCAGTCGCATCTCCTTCTCAACATGACCAGCATAGAAGCATTTATGGCCAACCGCCATCGCAGCACATGCCGCAATCCATGTACTACCAACCACAGAACCAGTACCAGCCCATGCCTCCTCAGGCCACCGCATCGCCGTATGCGCAACATGCGCCTCACCCACAGCAGTCCATGACCTCGCAGCCCGCTATGATGATGTCTCAAACCGCACCCCAGAACCAGATGGCCCAGCATGCTGCGCAACACGCGCATGCTGGCATGACGGGCAGTCCTCGTCCCAAGATTGAGCCCCAAGTGCCTCTTCAGCTTCAGAAGCCGCAATCGTCCCCTATGCAGCAGGCTCACCACCCGCAGAATGGCGGGCAACTGCAGAGCCCTGGAAACACCACTCCCGGTGTTAACCCCAGCGCGGCACCTGGACCCATCCCCGCCACAACTCCCCTGGTAGTCCGGCAGGATGGCAACGGCGTTCAGTGGATCGCTTTCGAGTATTCCAGGGACCGGGTCAAGATGGAGTACACGATCCGCTGTGATGTTGAGTCTGTCAACATTGACGAGCTGTCGCCCGAGTTCAAGCAGGAGAACTGTGTCTATCCTCGCGCATGCTGTCCCAAGGACCAGTACCGAGGCAACCGCCTGATGTACGAGACAGACTGCAACCGCGTCGGTTGGGCCCTGGCCGAGCTCAACATCCCTCTTCGAGGCAAGCGAGGCCTCATCCAGAGAGCAGTAGACAGCTGGCGAAACAGCAACCAAGACCCTCGGCTCCGAAGTCGACGAGTGCGACGCATGGCCAAGATGAACCAGCGCAAGCAGGTTCAAGCTTCTCCGCACCCCGGTGCGGCTCACATGCCTGCTCCTAGCGGACCTTCAGGGATGCCTGGTGGCCCAGGGTCCATGGGACCTAGCGCGGCCTCGATGGGCAAGCCCGGTATGGGTAGCATGGGTCAACCGATGCACCACCACCAAGCAGGAGCTCACCCGGACGGCACAGGTCAGGGCGGGGGGGATGAAGTCGGTATGTTCCACCAGATGTGATTGATTTGAGCATATCTGTGTTTGCATGGCAAGGCCTTTGTGGGCCCTGCTTCTCCCATCTATCCTGATACATACATCTCTACCCCCTAGCCTCATCACATCTCACCGCACTGCACAAACTGCTCTGCTTGACAACGTCATGTTGATTAATTGATACCAAACGCACTTTTGTTCTTTCTTTGCTGTACTTACAGAAAATTATTCCCTTGCTGCAGCGGCTATACCTGTGTCTTTGCCGTATTTATTGTTTAGGTTTTGCGATTTGAATGTTTGGGTGGCTGGGTTCGTCACCTCCTTTCCTTGTCTATTGTCTGTCTGCCTGTCAGAGACGGGACGGGCGGTCATGACCTATATCTATACAGCATGCCGCAGTGGCTCTCGAGGGATTGTGAGGAAGTCTCTGTTTTTGTTGTATTGTTGCAGTTCTGTACATTACCATAAAGTCGCGCTTGTGCAGTCGCTGTTGCTACTGTTAGTTGTTTGCTTTGCTGCTGGATTGGGGTTTCGCGACTCTTAGACGAGTTCAATCTGCCTTTTGGCTTTAAAAGTTGCATTTGCCGTTTGAGATACTTTTGAGTTTGGTTATGTTTTGCATTTGCAGCAACATCTCACATCATCATCATCATCACCATCATAAGCACTCGAGTTGAACACAGTGGTAGACAAGCTAACTCGGGGTGTTTTTTTTATAGTCGATGGTCACTCTTACGAACACCATCACCACCAGGCTCCCACGGCTCAGAACCATTCATCCAACGACGACGTGAGACCGGCGCACGTCTTTGCTGGATACAGCAACCAGCCTTATCCCTCTGGCGCGCCCATGTCTCACATGGCTCCTCACGCTGGTGGTGCCGTTCCAGCTAAACGCCACAGCAAGGCAAACACGGATGAGCCTGACGATCTGTTCCCTGACATCCCTGATGCTAAGAAGCGAAAGTTTATCCTTGTCGAGGATAATGTCCGAGGATCTCGCCTCCGAGTACGAGTAACCCTTGAGGGTGTTGACACCAATGAGATCCCCGACAGCTTCCGCAAGGGTGCTAGTGTGTTCCCTCACAGCTATTTCCCCCGGGAGATGCAGAGTCCCCCTCCCAGCGCAACAGGCTCGCGCTTCTTTGCTGAAGACCAAGACGATGACGGCATTGAAGAGACTGAAGGTCGTGAGTCTAGCCGCCGCGGAGCCAATCGAGCTGGCAAGGAGATGGTCAAGGTTCCCATGGGTGAGTCCTCAGGCGAGATTGCTATTCCCCGAATGAGGAAATCAGCCCGGGGTAACGAGGTCCGTCTCAACGACCTGGGTTACCGCATGGCTTGGCTGCAGAGCCGAGTCTTTGCGGGCCGGACCGTCTTCCTGCAGCGAGCTTGTAAGTCTTGATCACCCTGCTTCTCTGAGTGACCTGGGTTGCTGACAATATCTAGTGGACTGCTACCGCAACAAAACACGAGCTGCTATTGAGAGTGTCATGCAAGACGTCAAGACGGTTGCGCCTCACTACGAGACTCGTGCTGGTAAGAGACGCTGGAACGAGCGCATGCGACGTGGAGAGAAGAGGGACGACGAGTAGCCCCGGCCGTCTCGGTGTTGTTTGCGTATCCTAAACCGAACCACTGTCCTTTTTGCTTTTGTTTAATCACCACTATCCATCTGCATCATGATATTAGAGATCGGTTCTCTCATTGCTCGTCTAACATTTAACGATACCATTCTGCGACGGCACCCGATGGAGGTGTCCTCTCTTTGCTTATTACCCCAACTTTTCATCGTTTTTTTACTGGCATCCAAGCTCATTGCGATTTGAAAGTACATGGTCGAATCTTGTTGATTGTGGTCAGAGTTAAATCTCGACAATTCACTGGCTCTTGTATATTAATGTTGGATTGCGATACATAGCGTTCATGGAAACCCGTGGCGTGTGTGCACATACAGTCTGTTGAGTGACGGTATATGCTGGTCGACTTTTGGCTGCGTGCAGCTTGTCAAACTGAGGAAGGGTTAATTACATATGGGTACGAAAGGGATCAAATAGGGACGGACGGACGGACGGACGGACGGCTTAGTGATTTTGGTACTTGGTCAAAGACCACCACTGCGTGGTCATGCTTAGTGACAATACCGTTAGTTATTGTTGGTAGACAAACTTGTATTGTCCTTGACTAGTTATCTCTCTGGTATCCTCTCTTTTATTAGTGATATGTTGGTCGCTTCTCTTGTCAGCCAGTGTCGATGACTGGTAATATACAACCACCCAACACGAACGTGGCTCCTTATGCTATCTCATCTTAAGCGCACATGAAAGGACCATGTCGATATATCCTAGTTATGCTCTCTTGCTTGTCTCCGTCACCACCAAGCACATGATTAGAGGTTACGTATCATAGCAACCAGGTATTTCAGTCGACAGCCACTCCACACCGTTCCATGCTTGTCGCTCTTACTCACATCTTTGGGTCTAAGTGCTGTCCCAAGAGAGCACGTTTTCCAAACAATCTGCTACATTAGCCTTATCGCAGATTCCCAAAAGGACGCCGCTGGGCTTGTATCCCACGATTTCAGCCATCTTGCACATTGTGCGCGCGACAGCAGACGTCTTCATGAGCTCTTCGCGCAGGGAATTTTGAATTTTCTTTGTAACTGAGAAGAGGGCCTTTTTTTTAACTCGGGAATTGTATTCAAGTTAAGGAGACTTGGCTTACTGTCATGGAAGTAGGTGGTGTGGCCTTCAATGGCCGCCTTTCTTTCAGGATCATCACGATACACCATGTCGAGAGTGGCCAAGATGTGGTGGAAGGTAGACTCAATTGAGCTCAGGTCTTCGTCCGTGGTGGTAAACATGTATGAGATGCTATCAACAAACACTTTCTCTTCGTCTGTCAAAGAAGTTGAGGGAGTTGTTTTGACTGAGCATGGCAAGTCGCTGACAAGTACCTCAGCAAAGTTGGACATGGAGGGATGAGGTACTGATTTACTAATCATATTATCGAGTTTGTCATTTAAGGAACTCTGAGATGGAATCGCGTCCATTCGGAAGAGCGTGTTAGGCTTGATTCTAGAACCAAGAAGAGACGTTACGAGCGATGCATCCCCTAAACTGATGTTTTGTGATTTGATCTTTCATTACGCCCTGGATGTGATGAGCCCCTAGAGGAGTCTACTCGCTCCAATAAGATATAAAGCTCACTCCAGGAGAGGGCGCATGATTACTATGGGACAACTCTGGATTTCCAGATATTTATTGTCTTGATCATTCCTCTTGTTACACTCACTCTCTGACAGAGTCGATATGGGAGATATCTGACCGCTATGCATCGGTTCACTTGCTGTCACAGATTGCGGCTCTTTCTTTCAACCCTGTTCTTCTGCTCTAACCCCCCTCACGGATTAGTTGGAATTTGGACACTGGTTGGTCTCTGTTGGTTTCCAAGGATGGAGCAAGGTGTGTGGTTAGATGACTTACATTCAAGGTTCCCGCCTAAAGACGGCGCAAAAGAACGAATCTTGGAGTAATATTCATGATTCTTTGGGCCTGTATAGAGGCCTATACTGTTGACACTACTGTTATTCTCTTGGAAAAGTTAGGATCCTTGTTGAAGTTGATATCTTGGCTATAAAAAAAAAATTCATGATTCTTTTACGATCCTTTAATAGTCGAAAAAATGAATTCATAATTCGCAGCTTTTAGAGACGATGCAAGAGGCTTTGTTGTCTCCAAGACTGGACACTCACCTTTTTGCTGGAACAAAGACTATAGACTATCTTTGGAAAACTTGCGAATGCCCGTCCTGAGTGCAAGGGCGTTTAGCAATGCTTTCAATTTACTCGGAAGTTGTCTGTTTTTATAAGCGTGTAGCTAATATATCGCAGTACTATCTATCTAGACCGTGGCTTGTATGAAGAGTTATTGGCCAATCAGCAACATCATACCTAGTCAGTCAGGATTGCGATAACATATGTATCGTCATGAATAGTGTTATCATGTTTTGCTGCTTTATTGACGATCCCTATTTCGATAGCCTGATCTATAGCACAGGTCACCATGAAGAGACATAAAATTGTTGGGGGCGATACGCTGCACCGCTAAGCACAGCAGCTATTGATGCCATCGAGGACCAATAAGGATAGAAAGTAGCTTTTCTCAAGCAACCAACGACCCCTGCGTTGTCGGGCTGCTTCTGAGTGGCTGAGCTTTAAGCCACAATTGATTCAGCTGAAAGAGGAGCGAACGTCACTGGAATGCTGTTGAAGCGATATTTTTAGTATATTGGCCTAGACCATACCCTGGGAACCAAGGTAGAGAGGCGAGAAGAATCGAAATGGGCACGGCAGAACTATGTCCATTTTGGGCAAGTGTAGGTAGGATACCTACCCAAGGTAGTCACGCAGGCGCAGGCGAAGGCAAGAGATACCTAGCCAAGGCAGCCCACGAGGCATTGGTCCCTTCCCTTTAACCTACCTTACCTATCTATCTTACCTTCCCAAACCTGCCAACTCTTGATTCCAGCCTTAATTCGACGTCAGGTCCCCTCTTCCCCTTCAACCTGACCTATCTCTTTTTTACTTTTCAACACCCAAGCTCAAACTCATCGCATAGGCAGACGTCTTGAGTAAAATAGGGGACCCATCACCACTGAAATAAACCATGACCTACTACGGCGGAAACCATCCGCCGCCCCTATTCGCTGTCGAGCTTGACAGTCAGCCTGGACGTCCCAGTGATACTCCAGCCCATCATACGCCTGATGGAACACCTGTGTACGAGATGAGTAGTGAGCCAGTGCTTGCGCAGCAGATGCAGATACAAGACACGGAGCAGTCTAGCCAGTGGCCTTCTGCTCTGCAAACTCCCGCATCATCCAAACCCGCGCAACAGGGCGAGACCCAGGATAAGCCAAATGTCATAGCCAACCCTTGGGCATACTTTGGACCCGAGTCTCCAGAGAAGACTGCCAAACAAGGGCAGCGACCTCAGCTTGACGGTCGCCGGCCTTCAGAGCCAGTATACAAACCCTACCCAGGCAATGGCGAGTCGGCACCACAGGTGCCTCATGGCACACGGCCTTCTGCCGGCACTTCAAGCCCAGACAACACTAATGATGATACTGCCTTTTATCCTGCGCCGTTGAAGCTTGCTCATCGCCCTGCCAATGCAGCGTCACCGCCAGCTTTTAAACCATATGCTCCTCCAGTTTCGGAGGATACACAGGATTTACAGCCAAAACCTTTGGACCTTGCTAGCAGAACCAATACACAATCGACGACAGCTTCAGCGGCATACCGGCCATATAGACCGCACTCGCCTCAACCGCCAGCTGCCCCTGCCGCGCTATCATCTAATGTCCGCCCGGCCACTGCATCTCCTCCACAGAGCAATCCTTTGACTTCCTCCTCGCCTGCTCCCTCGCCTGCTCCCCAGCAGCAATCCATGGGTGCAGCTCCTCACCACTTTCACTCGCCATCGCCTCCGAACCCGCCCGTAAAGCCTCCGGCTTCTAACCCCAGTCTATCACCAAGGCCAACTGCTAGTCTTCCTGCCTCTCCTGGGCCCCAGCCGCAACCGCAGCATGGCATTCCCGATGCTACCCAAGCCCAGCCAGTACCTTCATCTGCATCTACTTATCTCCCATCTCCTATGTCTCCTTCAGCCCAGTTGACCACAGCAGCTGCCTCTTCACCGGCGACGCCTTCATTCAATCCAGGAGTTCCCGTGACTCAGCCACAGTATGCTGCTCACGTTCCAGCTCCGACCTACGGGCTATTGCCTGCAGCTGGGGCTACCTCTCCTACACCGGCAGCGTCATCACTCAACCATGGAGTACCATTTGCTCAGCCGCAGTATGCCAGCCCAGTTCAGGCTCAGGACTACACGCCGAATCAGCCATCTAAACCCCCGGTCACTTCGGCGGCGGCACCTTCACAAGCCCCAGTGCCGGCAGCACCAACACCGGTCTATAACTTGTCTCAACCGACTCCGGCCCCGTCCAATTATAGCATTCCGCAGCCGACATATGCACCAGCACAAAGTCCAGCTTCAGCAAACCCAACGCCTGGCGGTCTGAATCAGCCTTCCCACCCGCCTGCTCCTTACCAGCAAGCAAGCCATAGTGGCCCTGAGCCCCAACAACCGTATCCCCTGCACTCAAGCACGGAACCATATCATACACCAGCATCAACAGCGATCCCACAATCACCGCCGCCTCCATATGCGCCGCAGGACGTTGGTACTGGATCTGGAGCAAAGCCTCCAACAACAGGCAACCCTATGCCATATTCGCCGTCTTCCATCGGCCCCTGTCCCCCTCAATCTCAATACCCCATCCAGCCGACCTACGCTCCGACAACGGGACCTTTCTTACAGGGTCAGCCAACATACGGCCTCCAGCCTCCTGCTCTTCCCCCTCGGCCTTCTTCATCCCAAGGGTTCACTCCGGGAGCTGGCTTTGGTGCTGGACCAGCTGGCTACAACCCGATTGACTATCCTCGTCCGCCGCAGACTTACTTTCAACCACCTCCAGCATTGCCACCTCGACCAGAGGGAGGAATGATACCTGGCAGTGGGATCATACCTGGCGTGGGAAAGATACATAGCGGCGGGAAGCTATTTGGGAGCAGCTCAGCGGACAAGTGGTTAAGAAAGACAGGGCAGGTGTTGGAAAGCACACTAGCACCTTACTTACAAGGTCAAACAGGATCATATCGACCAGGCACAAATGGTTCGTCTGGACAGCAGCATGGACAACAGGGACAACAAGGACAGCAAATACCACAAGGGCATCATTTCCATGCACCTCACTTGGCGCCCCAGTTCAGCAGAGGTGCTCCGGACTCTGAGCCATCACCACCAGGCCCTGGTGTACCAGGACACTGATGGATCCTTGTTTTGCTGTATGCATTCCTTTCCGGTGCCCCTTACCTTTTGAGTAGCACAATGATCTGTTGTCGATGTCAAGAAAGGGAATCTGATTACCATAACACTTTATTTAATGGACTTTTAAATCTCATATGTAGACGAAGTAGACAGTAAAGCACCAGACAGGCATAGTAGCGCTGGGTGTCGGTTCTTTTCATACAACTTCACTGGCACTGCTCTATCACAATTCAACTACAATTGGACTCGCTTGTCAGAGACCGCCATTTTGTTGAGTCTTGGTCCCTGTTTAATGTTTCTCTCGACAAGGGTCCTTGAAAGGTGGGTGCTATGGTTGCCTGGTAGATAGATAGACCAGGAATATTGGGCAATGGGCCGGTCGGCGATTAATTGAAAGCAACGATCGGGCAACTGATGCCAATGTAAAAATGGCGTCCCAGAGTAGACCAATGTTGTTTAGCGAGACTATCTCATGATGAGGCTGAGATTGACGACAGACATGACATCATGAGACTTGAGGGGGTTCGTATTACGAAAACTACTCTCCTGCATACGCCTCCGATATCATGGGGGAAAGACGGTAAATGCCTCTTATTTTTACCCGTCAATTCATGTCTTTAACTAATTAAAAGGAGCAAGCCCATTTGACTCATGACGATTGTTCAAGACCCCGAGACTCAGACACAGGACCCTTGAGCCCACCGACGCCTTCACCGCCTGCCATTTTAGGAACCCTTGCTTGGCGTGTTCCAGGTTTCGGATGCGGAGATGGCCTTAGTCCTGCAGGCTGAGAGCTATTTTTGGTCATGCGTAAATGCTTCGATAGAGTGATTAGTTGAGTGCTGCACGCAACGGTATAGCTGAAAGGAGATTTATCTCCTTAAAACCGATGGCTGTGATTAAAAGAGCCAGGCGATGTGGTTACTGGTGGTACAGGACTATGACATGCTAGCTTTGTCGGTCGCTTAGACCCTATTCATGATGAATTTAAGGGCCAAAGCCACGATGAAGACTAAGAAAACCGACTCTGCAGGCCTTGGGCTTGGATGTCGGTCGGCCTCTGGGTTCTGTGAGATGGTGATTGCCGCAGGGGGGGTGACTTTCAGCTCACTGACAGTCTGCAAGCCATAGCGGAACCTTGCACTTCCAAGAAGGTCGCATTATCCTAGCATGTCATTTGTCCCCTGGAGCATGACGGGTGGGCGCAATGGCGGTCGGTGGTGGGCGGTTGGATAAGACAGGTTACGCACAGCTGTGCTGTTAATTGGTGATTGAGACTCGCACAGCTGCAATCAGCCGAGCGGTGGTGGTTGTACAGGAGATACCCAGACTGTGGCTCAAGACGTTGGTATGAAAACGATGAGGCCTGTAAATGGCAGAGATTTGATTTGGCAACACAGAAAAGCATCTATCCATGGCGCTTTGGTGCGGCCTGGTGACCTACTTAATGCAGGTAAACCTTGAAAGTAGACACCCGCTATATTACACGTTTCGCTTTAGCAATTTGCAAAGCGAAGCACCGATCAAGTACTCCATGATGGGGATCATGATGATGAATAAGTCGGTGTGGTGTGTTGGGTGAATGGATTAAATGAGAGGTCGGCTCCGAAGGCTCCATCACGACGTCGGGTTATACGTACCATAATAAACCATTAATTCCGACACGGAGGTGCCGTCCATCATACACAGGTCGTCGGATCTGATTGTATCGGACTCGGAATGCTCCGAATAACCTCATTCATCATGCGTGTGGTAGCATGATATATACCTTGACTGTATCCTCGATGAAATTCAGTACAACCTAATGTTCGTCTGAATCTGTCACGAAACGAGCATGTTAATGCACCACCGCGTTATTATTAGCTGAGAGGCTACCTATCTCCTCTCTTACCGCCCAAGCTGCCTACAGCTCGCTTGCTTCCACCCCTCACCGGGGAGGCTGAGCCGGCGCTGTGCAATTGGATTCGTCGTTTTACGTGGGAATCAGGGTTTCGTGGCAGAAGACTGAGGCCTGTTGGAATAAGCAAACAAGCCGGAAAAGGCGGAGGAAGAGGATTGGGCGGTTTCCCTTCCAAGGGAATAGAAGCGCGTCCCAAAGTATCGTCAATCGTAAATTACATTAGATTCAAGGAACTGCTACTCTGCTAGTTTCCATCCATTGCAATCGTACATTATAGCGGATGCCTCCACTCTCTAGAACGCCAGAGGCTCTAGAACCGGAGCCTAGCGCCTAATAGGTAGGTAGCTGCAAAACTTCATTTATCCTCGGGATGCCCGTATAGGTGATGTACATACTGAGGTATATATCTCGGAGCATTTATAGTGTCTATGCAATGCAAAAAATACTATGTAAAAAAAAAAAAGTGTCGGCCCGTCAGGGGATCGGCACACCATTTTTGCCAAGATTGTCATGAAAAGGGCGAACCGTTGACGTTTTATAATGGTCCAGACTTGTGTTCTGTTAGCCAAGGAGGTACCTAGAACCAACTCTCATAGATGCCAAACGAGGCTACTAGAGACACCTCAGGCACACCCGATTCTAGGATGATCCGACTCTCAACCGGATCGGGGCCCGAGGTTGTACATACAGCAACGGATGCTGAGGTTTGAGAGTGGAGGTTTCCATGATAATTAATTAATTACCTTGGTACCTACCTATCCATGGAGGTGATTAGAAAACGCCAGTGTCAGTGCCGAGGTCATGTAAACAGCAAACAAACTTCGGTACTCTGTAGACCATCATGAAACATATCAATCGGTATCCGTAATCCTAGGAGATCTTCATTTCATGCTTCTAGACTTAGAAGCCTGGTTTGTACTCCTGTAATTACCGTAACAATTCATCTCACTCACCTCCTCCTCCTTCTTGGCCCTTGGCCCTTGGCCCTCTGCCAATTGTTGCCTCATCCCCCACTTTGGGCCGCATTCAGTCGGCTGCCCTCAAACGGTGAACCAGTGCTGGGCAAGGGATTGTGCTGGTAGGCTGGGCGCTTGTCTAGGCGCTGCGTCCCCTGGAAACGGACCCCTAAGAGGTCACTACCAGGGCGCATTATCTTGTCCGTGCTGGTCAGACGGGCGCTTTTTTCTCTCTACCCTCACCCGCCGTTCAAACAAATTCTGTCCCCTAGGTACATAACCCCATCTGCCCTGCTGTTGCAGCTCTTCACTGTCTCCACTTTTATGTACTCTCTCACCTCTCCTCTTTTTACCTTCCCGCCCCCCTTCCACACTTCCACTTCGATTCCCTTTTCTCCCCCTTCCCTTCTTGACGCCTTTCCGCCATCCTCCTCCTAACATCTACCTACACCCACTACCATTTCCGACGACGACTTCACGAGTTTATGTCCGTCAACAGCTGCTGAGAATCTTCTCTTCTTTTCCCCAGCCTTGATCAGAAGTTTACACGCATCGCCGGAGCTACTGCATAGTTCTCGAGCGTCCTCTTGACCGAGTTTTTACTACCCTCGAAACGATCCTCGGTTCCCTTCCAACGCTCGCGCGGCCCTAAAAGCTAAGCTCTGCACGCGTTTTGACCGCCTCCAAACATCGACCCCTAGCTTGCAGGTATGTACAAAGCACCTTTTGTCTATTGTATTTTGAGCGAATTTTTGCTTTGAGCAAGGATTTTTGTTTTTCTCCTTTGATGGATGACACCAACTCATGTCGACGCGGGTTTTTCCCGTCACTGTTAGTCGGCTCGTTTGAGGCTTGTCGGCCGACTCGCTCTTACGTCGAGTTACGTCGGGTTTGCCTTGTGGCGTTGTCCACCGCCCTTGTCAAGCCTGATTCACCTTGACCCAGTTTTGCCCCTCTCAACTGCACATGTCGCCGCCATTTCTACTTCCCCTTTCATCCTTCCATCCATCCACTTCTTACCTGGGTACTGACCTGACTTGATAGCCAACGTAGGCTTGCAGATCACCGAAAACTCTTAAGCACTCGCATTGTTCGCTTCCACTCCCACGGGAAGCAACACTACCGCCCAACATGACGACCATGGTACGCTCATAACCTTCCCCCCCCATCAAGCCGAGCCTCGACGTAGCACGATGTCAAGAACGATTGCGTCGGTTATTTGAAGGCATATCTAGGCGTCGTCTTCATGGCTTTGACTAACATTCATGAGCAGGATCTTCGCGTCGGCAATAAGTACCGTATCGGTCGAAAGATTGGCTCAGGCTCTTTCGGTGATATCTACCTCGGTACCAACATCATCTCTGGTGAGGAGATTGCTATCAAGCTTGAATCCGTCAAGGCCAAGCACCCCCAGCTGGAGTATGAGGCCCGTGTCTACAAGTCCCTTGCTGGTGGTGTTGGTATTCCCTTCGTCCGCTGGTTCGGTACCGAGTGTGACTACAATGCCATGGTTCTCGACCTCCTTGGCCCCAGTCTGGAGGATCTCTTCAACTTCTGCAACCGAAAGTTTTCCCTAAAGACAGTTCTGCTCCTTGCCGATCAGCTCATTTCTCGAATTGAATACATCCACGCCAAGTCCTTCATCCACCGGGATATCAAACCCGACAACTTCCTCATGGGCATCGGCAAGCGTGGTAATCAGGTCAATGTTATCGATTTCGGTCTCGCCAAGAAGTACCGAGACCCCAAGACTCACTTCCATATTCCCTACAGAGAGAACAAGAACCTGACTGGTACTGCTCGTTATGCCTCTATCAACACCCACTTGGGCGTTGAGCAGTCCCGACGTGATGACATGGAGTCTCTTGGCTACGTCATGCTTTACTTCTGCCGTGGATCTCTCCCCTGGCAGGGTCTGAAGGCTGCTACCAAGAAGCAGAAGTACGACCGCATCATGGAGAAGAAGATGACCACTCCCACCGAGGTTCTCTGCCGTGGCTTCCCCAATGAATTCGCCATCTATCTTAACTACACTCGATCTCTTCGCTTCGATGACAAGCCCGACTACAGCTACCTGCGCAAGATCTTCCGTGACCTTTTTGTTCGCGAGGGCTTCCAGTACGACTACGTATTCGACTGGACCGTTTACAAGTACCAGAAGAACGCTCAGGCTATTGCTCAGGCTGCCGGTCAGGCCAACCCTGAGGATGAAGAGAAGGCCCGCGCTAGCCGCACCAACGCCGCTACTGCCGGCCAGTCTGCTGCCAAGCCTAATGCCATCCCCAGCACTCGCCGCAAGATGCTTGAGCGAGGCTCTGGCGCTGGAGTGGATACTCCCGACACCAACCGTGCCATTGGTGGAAGCGACAGGATGTGAGTGATAAGTAAAGCCCATTTTTCTTGTCCCTAGTAAGGAATATTTTTTTCCTTCGCGCGTGTAGTGTGTTTTTGTACCGCTGGCCGAAGGGAGATTTGCTGACAACTATGGCTGACTCAGTGGACGATAAACAGGCTTCGCTCAGCTTCAAAGGGAGCGGGATATGCCTCGGGCAGCTATCGGCCGAAATGATTTCGATGCCGACCAGTCCTCTCTTTTTTGGGATTCCAACTTCTGGCGACCGACACTTGCGATATATACCCAACACCGACATCCGGATGCAATACTTTTGAATAGCAGGGTGGTTCTCTGCTGGCCATCATCCTGCTAATTGATCGCTGTCGATTGTTGGGCGCGGTTCGATCACGCCTATTTCCTACACACTTGCTCTATCTTGTTCTTCGACATATCTTTGGGGGATTCACGACTTTTATGCATGGCTCGGGTAGCTCTTGATGGTAGGAGTGTTGTACACTGGACTGGCCTTTGACCACTGTCCTGTGGATAACCTCATCCGCCGTCAAGAGATCTTCCTGAACGGCACGTCCGGTACTCCTAGCAAGGTGTACCAGACCTGTGGGTTCGTGGCGATATTGCTTTGTAGGCAGCCTCGCACCTCAGAACGCCGGATATAAATGTCGATTGTATACGAATCGCCCGGGAGCTGAAATTGGGGCCAACGACATGTTCTGGCTCATTAATCCGTCGATGCGGTACAGCTCGGACCCGCTCAGCAGGCATTTCCTTGATTATTTTTTCTTTACTTTCGATTTTTATTACGTGTACGGACGTTTGCTTGGGACTTTACGTTTGCTTCCGCCCGTCGGGGGCAGCTTCTGGGGAGGCAATAGGGGACGAATATCAGGGGCAGAGTTGTGGATGAGACTGTTCGGCAAGCAATCTTGGCTGGATAGTAGGTTGGAGGTTCTCTCTCACCTGCAGTGTTCAGTCAGCAGTGGCTGGGGAGTCATGAGTGCAGCGGCAGAGGGAGAAGCGGGAGCCACCGGTCAGTCAAGGTCAGCTCCGGTCCTGCTGTCTCAACCTGGTAGATGAAATCGGAAGAAGCGTTTGGGCGGTCAAGCTTGGTCGAATCACGACAATTCTACAGCAGATGACAGACTAGAAGAAGCTGGTGTAACTTACAGCTTCTGTAATCAGTTTGTTCAAGCTGATGCCAAGTGATATGACCCGGCAGATGATGGGGCTCACGGTTGACGAGCTCAACATCGGACCGTTGGGCAGAGCGGCGGTGCATCTCATCTACACTTATCCATTCATTCATTCGTTTCTTGATTGCGCCTTAGGTAGTCTACAAATTGAGTCTATTTCTTATTTGGAAATTTGCGTCTAGTGAACTGTAATTGCAACCTATGACATGGGTTCTACCTCAAGCCCTATTAAGCATGCTCAAGAGGATAAAAGTGCGTATATCATCAAAGCGAGGCAGATTCCAAGGCTCTCGTGCAAACCACATTCACGAGGTGGGGGAAGCGGAAGCGGGCCCAGATGAGGGCATTTATTAGGCCAACTCTGCTTATGTACTTGGTTAGTTTGGGTGTCGTTGGAGGCGCAGCCTCGAGGGGGCGCGTAAGAGGGGATCACGGCATGAGGACGGGGGCACTGGTCACATGTGGTGGCGTGAGCACCTCACAAGTCTTGTTGGCATGGATGAACGTTTCGACGAGGTTGAAAGGAGGGGATATCAGGCTATTGAACACTCTGCCTCGGTGTAGTGTCATCTCATGGACCATAGTTCTGCCTGTCAGCCAGCCAGGATAGTAGATAACTTGTTCCTTCCTTCCTTACTAGGCTTGAATATGGGCTTTGATGCACGAGTGCAACTGCTACCCACGTATGTACTGTATAATAAAGCTGAGGTAAGCTCAGTACATATCTTGGCACAGAAAGACATCTCGAAACAGACGGGAGGGGGCTAACTTGGGAAATCGGAAAGAGCGGGATGAAAAGTGAGGTTTCCTTGTTATCCCGTCCGACTGGAATTAGTAGTACCTAGGTACCTAACTACTACTTGTACCCTTGCAGAAACTGGAAGCAGGTGCACACGGCCACAACTGAGATCTACTCTACCCAACGTAGAAAAAAAAAAAAGGGCCCGAGGACACGGGATCATACCCACGACACCCTTGGTCAACTCTATCATGACGATTGGATCTCAAGTGATCATGTCTCCATTAGATGTCGACACCCACAAAACAAAGCCCAGCCAGCAGAAGACGATGGTGATCGACAAAACCAACCGTCAACCCCACATTTTTCTTGCATTCGCTCCCGTTCCAGATCCCCCCCGATCCCACTTGCCGTGCGTATTCTGCTTCTGCGCCAGCCTCGTGCGCCCTTGTTGTTTTAGGCATGAAGACCCTTGTTGCTCTGTCCCTCTTCTATTAGTGCCTCCTTGCCAGTCAGTCTCTTGATCCTCTGACATATCTCTTCGAGACTGCCCGCCTTACCTACCTACCTACCTGCCTTGCCTAGTACCTAGGTATATTAGAATCTAGAGATTGACATGACTTCAATTCCTACATCCACAACTTCATCGTCACCATCGTCACGTTCCAAGCTCACGACTTCTTCCACCTCCCCCACAATGACACCTCTTTCTACCTCGTCAGTCGACTTGTTATACCTAACTTTCAACTGCGCAAAGAACATTCTCAACATCCCAGTCTTCAGCACCCACCTGCAAACTGCCTTTCGTCAAAATGCTACAGATTTGCCCCAAGTTCTCGTTCTGTAAGCCGCCTATCCTCTTCGTCCCTGGGAAGGCGACTATGGTCACCAGCTCTCACAATACCGCTGTTGCATGAACAATCATGAAATGCGGGACACGACTGCTACCATCATACGCGTAAGGGGCACGGTACTGATTCGTGTTCTGCTCACAGCTCTTTACAAGAGGTAGCACCTTTGTCCTACTCTTTCATCGGCGGTTACTTCTTAAACACATACATCTCACGATACGAGCAAGCTGTCAACATCGCTGCCCAACAGGTTCTTGACGACATCTCGAGTCAGGATGCCAATGTCGTCACCGTCGCTCCCACGGCCCGCCCCTCGAAACCATATACTCTCGTACGAGGCAACAATGTCGGCTACACCGCCATCCTCCTCTTTGCACGCGATCCTTCACGGCTAAAGGACGTACAAGACGCAGAAGTTGGGTTTGGGGCGGCTGAGATGGGGAACAAGGGTGCTGTCGGTTTACGCATGCTCTACGAGGGTGACAGTGGCTCGACAGAGCTGACCTTTGTCGCTACACATCTGGCTGCCATGGAATGGAATCTGCCTCGGCGCAACGCCAATTGGGCTGCCATCATGCGTGGTATGGCTTTCGAGAACCCTGAAGTGGTTGTGAAAAGCTACAAAACCTCCGTCACCCCATCTCCAGCCTCAACGCCACCTGCCGAAGAGCCTGAACGTGTACGTCTTCTTGATGAAGAGCACGACGAGCAGCACTCGCGCTTTCAGCAGCAACTACACAACATATCCGTCTTCAAGCCCACATCGCATCTCTTCGTTGCAGGCGACCTAAACTATCGCATATCCACTACCTCTCCGCCTCCGTCTGCCGCTTTCCCCAGCCTCGATCCGGAATCGGAGAACTACTACCCAGATTTCTTCCGTCTGGATCAACTTACACGCGAGCGCAATGCTGGTCGAACACTTCACGGCTTATCCGAACACGAAGTGCGCTTCCCACCAACATACAAGTATGACGTACTACCACCACGTCCTGGCGCTCAGGAGCCAGAGCTTGACGTGCCCTGGAGATTTGCGGTACACCGCTATCCCGGGTGGACAGATCGGATCTTATTCCTCGATGTACCTTCGTGGCTGAAGGGAACCGGTAAAGACTATAAGCTGAAAGTTCGGGCCTATGATTGTCTTCCTGTCCTACGCATGAGCGACCATCGACCTGTCTTCCTACGTGTCGATGTGCCCCTCATTGCACCGAGCGAGATGGCCCCGCCCTCAGGTCTAGACCCTGATACGAGCAAGGACCCTCGGGCCCGGCTCCCCGTGGAAATGGACCCGGAGGCCTGGGAACGCCGGGCAGCTGCACGCCGAAAGGAGGTTATGGCCGGCTGGAGCATGTTCCTCTGGAGCACGAAGCAGGGAGCCTATATTCTTGCCACGGTCCTGGTTATTGGTGCAGGTGCGTACTGGATGTACCGGCTAACATAATCATCTTCCTTCATCACATTGTTTTCAAAGTCATAGAGTCAAGATGCCATCAGTGGCTCTGGTTGTTATACACACTTGATGGCGAGAACACAAAGAGCAATCGTCCGTTACTTACACAATGGGAGTTCAAGCCCATCGCCTCATCACACTCATTTTTATTTTGCTTGACGATATTATAGACGGCCCATGGGGATCAGGCGAAAGGGTTATGCATGGTGTATATAGATACCTACTAAATGCGTTAGTGTCTTTACTGGCTGTGATACCGCCAAGATCAACTCTTCGGTACTTAGATTTTACTTCAGTACGAATGATGATATATCAACTTGCTACTTGCATGGGACAACCCTTTTTTCTTATCTTTGCTATGATTGCTTGCAAGTATGTCTGGTGAATGTTTATGTGCCAAATTTCCATATTTAACCTCAATGCATCGGATGGCAGACGAGCCATGTTTTACAATACATCATCGGGGTCTGACAAACCAACTTCACACAAGTTCGGGGCAAGCTAGCTCATCCCTCGGCACATGGTAACAATATATAAAAAGTCACAGAGGGCCTAAAATGAGTATTGGGTACTATGAAGCAACTCGATGTTCCCAGTACCAGGGCCGTAATTCGTAATCAAACGCCATTCTCCAGTTGCTTTATCGTAAGGGTTCCGCTGCAAAAGCTAGTTGAAAGCCAAGCTCATTCCGTTGCTTTTGATTCACGATTCATCTCTGAAGCGTCATCTGAGGATACTGTCGCATGATCAAACATCATGGCGGGCTGTCTCCGGGGGGAGATCTGATGTGTTTTAGTTTGTGTTCCGGTATTGATAGGATGTACAATTGTTGGCGGATCGAAACGTTCTTCTGCGTATGTGTTTGGGTAGCTTGGGCGATCAGAAATCAGCAAAGTACGGGTCGTACTTTTCGGCCATGTCGCGACCATAAGGCTCGCGTGATCCGTCGTCCTCGGGATAGACGTCGAAACACTGCGCGTCACCTGGATATCGTATTGGGGGCTGGATGGGCCCCTTTTGTCGACGGTTGTATGTGTCGTCCCAGCTGGTCTCGCGGAAGAAGGGATGGGACTTGACGCGGGCCGCACCGCCGCTGATGTTACCAAGTCGTCGGGAGCGGTCGACGGTGCACAGTGAGGTTATTATGTCCTTGGCTTCTTCTGACAGCGGGGGGTCCTGGGGGAAGACGACGGGCTTTTCTAGGATTCTGCACTATTTGTGAGCTGTATGCTTCTCGTGGGTCCCCTTTGTCGATTGACTCACTGCTTGTAGATCTCGATGGGATTCTGGTGCCAGAAAGGGGGGTATCCTGTCAGAAATTCGTATATTAGGATGCCCAATGCCCACCAGTCGACTGCGCCCGTATGACCCTTGTTCTGAATGACCTCGGGAGCAAGGTACTCTGGTGTTCCACAGAGTGTGTATGTCTCAACTGGACGGTTGTCTTCGCGGTAGCCGAGTCGCTTAGCAAAGCCAAAATCGACGAGCTTGATGTGACCATCCTGGTCCAGGAGCAAATTCTCAGGCTTGAGATCTCGATAGGCGATTCCGCCTTGCTGCTCGTGCAGGTACTCGAGGACGAGGACAATCTCAGCAGCGTAGAAGCGGGCGACGGGTTCCTCGAAGCGACGTAACTTTCTAAGATATGTGAAGAGCTCGCCGCCTGGGACGTAGTCGAGCAGCATGTAGAGCGAATCCTGGTCGGAGAAGGAAGCGATGAGATTAGTTATGAACGGATGGCCGGCGACGTCGGCGAGAATGGAGCGTTCGTGGCGGACATGGTCGACTTGCTTGAGGCGGATGACTTCGGGTTTTCGCAGGATCTTGAGGGCATAGACTTCGGGGTTGAGCTGATGATCGAGGGGGATGTGCGCTGAGGCGGCGGGACGGACGAGGCAGACTCGAGCAAAGGTTCCTTCAAGTAAGTAGTCAGAGACATCCATGTATACACATAAAGAGAGACGTTATTTGCGCGGTACCTGTTCCTAGTGTGCGGACTCGTCGAAAGTCGCGAAGGTTGAACTTGCGAGTTTGCGGTAGCGGACTTGGCGTGGGGGATGTTGATGCGCCAGAGACGTCTTGAGAATGGGAGTGGGAGTGGGAGTGG